>CP139509.1:221668303-221934322 GCA_021014915.2 Artemisia tridentata subsp. tridentata
ATTTTATCTACTAGTATAAATATATGAAAGTTATGAAATAGAGTTGCTCTCAACAACAACTTCGTCCCCGTGTTAACATTAGCCGATTTATAAACTCGATTTGGAGTTTAAAATAAGATAAACAAGATCAATATCCAATGACTTCAATTATCTATATATACTAAAAGGGGGGAACAAACAATTTATAAACTTAACTTGTGATGTCTAAACTAATTATCTATATATACTAAAAGGGGGGAACAAACAATTTATAAACTTACTTGGCTATCTCCTATTGGTTGCAAACAATTGATACATTTACATGGCTAACTCCTATTGGTTGCAAACAATTTATACACTTACTTGGCTATCTCCTATTGGTTGCAAACAATTGATACACTTGATACCTCTCAAAATTCCAGATCCCTTCTCTTAAAAAATCTCCCCTCCCCACTTCTTCCACCGCCTTAAAACAATTACTATCCTTCAATTCAATCTCTTCACTCCCGTTTGCCCGACCTAAACCAATTAAATACACAGATACTGAATAAAGTGTATAAACCCTAATTTCCTGATATACGTTGCGATCTCCTATGTGTTCCAAATAAAACCAAAGCACAAAACGAAACCCATATTCCAGCTTCATAAGATCATCTCACCGCTACTCTCATCAAACCCATAAACAAAACCAAACGCCTCTCACAAAAACAATTAAAAAGTTGAAGATCTATTGATGTCATTGGAAATCAAGACGATTGTAAGTGTTTACAGCTCTTAATCTTTGTCATTTTTTTTGTGACATTCAATTTTTCATATTTATAAAGATTGATACTTGAGTTTTTCATTAATTTTTTTCGATTTAGGGATACGAATTTGATGAAATAGATCAAATTTATATTTAATATTGTGTTCCGCTCTTTTCTTATAGGAGATACCTCATCTTGTGAATTAAAAAAAGAAAGCAATTTTACTGTAATTTTTTTTTCTTTTTTTAATTCACAAGATGAGGTTTGTTTTGCAGAAGATGTTGAAGGTGAATTAGGAAGTGCGGCTGTGGTTGTCGTTATAGTGAGGGAAGTGTAGATCAAAGTTGTGTATACCACGTGTTTGATGTAGTAAGTTTCTCTAACTTCGTAAAAATGGACTTTAGCTTAATTTTTTAGTTGTGCAGTGTGTGCTTGGTTCGTGTTTGAACAACAGTGTGCATACATGACCATTGACCTTAAAAGGACCATTATTTGTAGCCATATTTAACCTTTTTCCTATTATTATTCGCTTTGGTTACATGGCGGATTCTGACTAAGCAGCCTAGCACCGGGACATCCTCGAAGGATCGTATGAGTATGAAAAAGGCTTAATAAGTTATTCGCTTCGGTTTGGTTTTGTTGTTTTGTACAATATGTATGTGTTGGTTTTAGTGTTTCAGTGGTTTTATGGACCTAATTGTAGCTAAAACATTACACTATAGATTTTGCAACGGAAACGGAATTTTGGTGTTTAGTATATAGGATAATGAAGTTGCTAATATTTTGTAAATCAATAAGCATTTTGGAATGATCTAGCGACTTACATCTTCATCATGTGACATATAGGGTCATTAGGGAGTGTTTACAGGCCCCAGCTACATTTATCTAGGGTTCATTACTTCATTTGAACTATAACTTATTTAGAAGAGCTTAGCCTCTATCAAAAATATTGCCACATAAATAGGTTGAGGTAACGGCATCATTGGTTCATATGTTTTCTGAATAAATGTTACGGTTGATTGACATAGGTTGTGTGGATGCTTCCAATACTAATGCTGGAGTCATTGGAGAGAGAACTAAAAGCAATAACCTTGGTGGCGAATGAAGGAGTAGAATAAAGTCACTGCTAGAAACTTCAAGACTGAAAGGCGCCACAAAGAAAAGTTAATTATGTATCTTCTTATGCCGAGGTTTGTAGCACCAAAGATCAGCAAGGTGAGCAAAAAGTAGAGGATATCCAAGTTTATATTTACCTTTATATAATTTTTTTAGTTTTTAGGTTTTTCGTAATTTGGTGTATCGAGTTAGTTAATATTTTGTTTTGTCGATTCAGGGGTTATGTACGATTATGATAAGCGGTTTGGGAAAACGAGAGTCGTGGAAGATTGGCAAACCGCGCTGATGCGAATCATCTGATGAACTCATCCAAATGCAAGGTCACAATTTCTTAAGGTAAAGTTGTTTTAAATTAGTTTTCATTTATTGTTCCTCAAGTAGTGGGTTACGGTTTGGTTCAAGTGGTGGTGATAAAACGGCAAAAATGGTGGTTGACCTGTGATTGCTGAGATGAAAGTGCCTCATGAGGGTCAAGTTTAACAACCTAATCTAATATATATTTACTAATTAGAAGTGTTTATACGTTTATTGTGCTAACTATTTGCGAGTAAAATAAGTAGTTGCAACTGTTGCCTCAACAAAGTGGTCAGGTTGCTTTATATAAGTAGAAGTGTCGATGATTAACAATGTAATGTGAGTGTTAGATTCATTAAAATTTTAATATTGAACGTGTTATGATTTTACGCTATTATTTAGTTTTAGAAATTAATGGTTTTTGAAGCAACAAGAAATGATACCTTTGGGTCTATTTTTTTATTGTATTAAGAAATCGCATGGAGGCAGGATAGGTTAACCATCTGTGATTGTGTATGCTTATATTGACATGATCGGACACATATCCCTTAATATAATCTTTTAAAGCAAAAGTCTAGATTTATCTTTGCTTACAAAATTTCCACCCAAACATTTAATCAAAGTAAATGATATTGAAAATTTGTACTTTCTGATGACTATTAAGAAATTATCTTAATTGTTTTCTTCCAGGTTGCAAGAGAATGCAAATACTTTCCACTAACAGAGTATGAAACAGTTGGCATAGCATTAACCTTATATGACGTTGGAGCCAAAAATGAAGCAATAGCGGAAATGGAAGATGTCTCCATTCCCTTGAAAGGCAATCCTGGAAATATATGAAGATGCGTCTCTGCTTTTATTTTCTTTTATTTTTTTTTCCATTTCGTCAATAATCTGACCCACTGAAATTCTGATATCGTATATTAGCAGTTTTAAAAATCTGACTATTTGAGATTATTAGGGGTTTATAAAGGTAAGTCAACTTCAAATTTTAGCTTTGCTTGCATAATATGGACGAGTTACAATGGCTGTGTGTTACTTTTTGTTCATCGAATATTGAATTTCTAGATGAAGGTTTATTTTTGTTTTACCAATTTAATGGAGGTTAAATTTGGAATATGAGTGCTCTTTCAAATGGGTATGTGTTTAATTTAGGAAGAAATTCTTGATTTTCATTATATTAAAATAAATAAATAAATAAAATAAAAAAATCAGGGGATTTGTGTTTGGTTTTGTGGTTTTTGGAATTAGGGGTTTTTGCATGTTGTTGATTTTACCTCTTTGGTGTTGATTGGTTGGCGAGAAAATGGTTTGGTTTAACTAAGTCACCATTTAATGGGTTTGGGTTAATTGTGTTTAATGATTAGATAAAGAAGGTAGCTATGGATATTCTTCGTGGATTAACCGGGTCGGATGACGGATTACAGTCGCTTGGTAGCTATTCTAGGATGTCGCTTCCAGCTTTGTCGCGCCTTCTAGCTGAAAAGAAGGTGATATGTTGTTTACGCCTTTATGTTCTGTTTACGCCTTTATGTTCTGTTTACGCCTTTAAGTTTGAGGTTGAAGAGTGCCAATGTTAGTACAGTATGGTATACCTTAATGTATAAAATGGTTAAGTAAAAAAGCCTGTGTGTACGGTCTTTAGGAAAGTGGATTTAAAATGATGTTTTGTTGCTTAAATTTTTGCAGCAATCTGTTTATAAAACGTTTTAGGTTGCTGAAATTTCTCAAAAATGTACTAAAATACCTGTAGAACAACAATGTTTAGTTTTTTAGTGAGTGTTTGTTTTGCAGACGCTAAAATTCTTCATATAATACCTGACCATGACCGAAATCGAACCAACCTGGAGAATACTTTGGATAAAGTGCTAAACTTCAGTGACTACTAAAAGCCTTTAAATAAGAATAATGACCAAAAACGGAGAAACAAATAGTACAATGATAAAAAAATTAGTGCATATCGGTTTAAGGATGACCTTACTAATCAAGAGAATGGATGTGTTTTAAAGTTAAAAGTTGTACTAGACAGCAGGTTTTAGATATTCGGTTGTTTTCAAACATTTAAAGTTATTATTTTTAGTATATGTATGATATTTTTACACAACACTGATTTTGAATGGCCTTTTTTTTGTGGGCAGGTACGATTGTAGTATTCATGATCAAATATATAGACTTCTATAGCACGGACGTCCGACTGTGCTTTAGCCAGGTACGATATTACATGTGTCGTTCTTCTTTGTTTGTGAAGGCCTGGAGGCTGGGATTGTGGGTGGGGTGTTTATGATAGTGAGAACAACGGCAGTGGGTGATGTAGTTAAGGGAGGTATTAGAGTTACTTGAGGGATTTAAAACAACGTTAGGTGCTTATACAATTTGTTTTTAGTCGGTTTTACCCTCTTTGACTTTAAAAGCCAAAAAGGTTAATCATTCGTGCTCATTCTTGGCAGGGTATAAAAGAAGGTGCAATTGTTCCTATAGGTGACAAAGGATGCAACAAACTTCTCAACATAAGTTTGGTTGGTATTATAGATTCATTTGAACTTCTCTTTCGCCAACAATGTTTGGTATATTATGCATACAACTTCTCTCATTTCATTGTTGTTGGTTTGGTTAGCCTTGAGCTAACTACTTTTCTTACTTCACAGCCATTTAATTGTCATGCCACATTATTAGGAAACCCATCATTACTCCTCTAAGCATTTGTGTTCCATTTTTGGCCAGTAGGTAAATTGGTCTGGGGAAAACAGGTTAACTGTTGCTGCTGTTCATCACTTCAAACAAAGATACATGTGTATACTATTTAGTATTACAGATGTGTAATTGTATATCCATGGAAATATGTTTGATATTGATGTCTTGGCAGGCATACTTTCAACCTCTCGAACAATCAGAAACATGAAATATGGAAGGCAATTGAGACGCTGCTAATAGATAACCAAGTGTGAGAGAGACCTGAAATAACGACTTTAAAGATGACGATCGAGATTCAATAGACCAACAAAACTATGAAACAGCACATGGGTCGCCGCCTTCAGAACCTATACCAGGTTTATGACAAGCTAATTATGTAGTTTTTGTAATTGGACTTGCATACTCTGTTACAAAGATGATGTTTAGTGTATTAGTTGCCTACGGTAAGTCATATCAATAAACAATGTTACCTTAAGTATTTCTTTGATATCGCTATACATCATATAACTTTTTGAATTTGAGTTATATGCATGTGCCAAAGCGATTGACGTTTTGAACTGCCAATGTTTATAACAATTAAGCACAACGCTTGGAATGATTTATTCTTTATAGAAGTATTTGACCATTTGTTGGATATCCAAAATGCATCGATAGTGTCAAAAGGTTAGGAGAGACTAAGTGCTTAAAGAAATTTTGGAACTAAATTTCCCAGCAATGAAGTTAATTAATGATACATATTATGGGATATCCTAGAAAGGGAATTGCAAATTTTATTTGCATACCAATGTAGTATTTCCATTGTGAAACAATTTTGGAAAAATATAGTTTTTTTTTCTTTGCTCTAAAGCAATCAACATTATTATAGTACTTATGAACTATGGTCGATGTTGTCCTCTGTAGAACTAGAGCATGTGACTCGCTCAATTGAGTTAATACTTTTATATATCTTTTATGTGAATGAATGCAGAGGGATATGGTTGGAGTATTACCACAGAAGACGAAACTGCTACGGTGATTGGCATTGTTGCTCATCGAGATTCGCTGTAGCAGTCGTGTATCCAAGAAGATTACCGGACAATGTATTCGGAAGACTTGCTTAAACGTTTGTAATGTGTTACATCTGTTAGGTTTAGGTTCAATAGTTTTTAATGTGTAGAAATTACTAATGTTTATAATAGATCAACTTATGATAATGTCTTTATAAATCATTTGTTTCATACAAACCGGCTTCACAACATGTCTTAATCATAGCGTCCCCGCAGCAACGCGTGGGTTACTCCACTCGTTAAAACCAAAAGATGTCGAATGCCTTGCATATTTTGGCCAGGTTTAGTTCATACTCAACCTAGTCAAAGCAGAGTAAAGAGAAAGTACGACGTTGACAATCACACTCCTATTCGAGAATAATAATACTGCTTTTAGAAAAACATCCGATAAGAATGCATGCTTGTAACAGAGAGTTTTGACATGAAAAAATAATAATAATAATAATAATAATAATAAAAAAAAAAAAAAAAAAAAAAAAAAATAAAAAAAAAAAAAAAAAAAAAAGTGGAAGAATTTTGAGATATCATATACGAGTATAAATTAGGTTGTACATGTGACCAGTTTTTAACCTTGTGCATACACAGGATTGTTTAATAAGATTTTTCTATAAAGTTATGTAAAATTTTTTATAATTATATTGTTATAATACCCATGAACACGTGATTTTTTACATAAATATTTTTTATTATGTATTAACGTAGATTAATATTTTTGTAGAACCGTAGAAAGGGGTAAATACGTTCTTTTCGAATTATTTTAGATTTAAGTAAGTTAAGTCTCAAGTTCGCATATGAGGGTGTGAGCAACTAAACAATAAAAACCATATGTAAGGAAATTAAGAGAAGAGAGACAAACACAATGATTTATATTGGTTTGGGATGACGGATTTAGATCATCCCTACGTCCAGTTGAGAATCCGCGACACCAATATTATTCACTAGTACCAAATCCTTGCGGTGGATAAGTTGTACAACCTTAGCCCCACCGATATGGACTTAGATCGGTGCTCTGGCAATAGATGTTTGGTGTTCAATCCCTACTTTCTCAAAATACTCACGAAGAGTGTGATTCTTAAATTCGGTTCCGTTATCTGTTCTGACTTTTCTAACTGTATTGCGGAGCTGAACCTGAATTTTGGTGAGAAAGGTGATGATCATAGAAGGAGCTTGATCTTTGGTACGTAGAACGTAGACCTAAGTCCATCTGGAAAAATCATCAACGATTACCAAAATGTATCGCTTCCCGTTGATTGTTTGAACTCGCATTGGGCCACACAAATCCATATGTAGAAGTTGGAGAACATGATCCGTACTGTGCTCGGTTTTAGGAGGAAAATGAGCACGAGTACTCTTCCCTTGTTCACATGCTGGACAAAGGTGATCTTTAGCATACCGAAATCTTGGAAGACCGTCGGCTAATTCATGACGAGCAAGATCTGTCATTGTCTTGAAATTCAAATGGGACAGTCGTTTATGCCATAGCCATGATTTTGTAGAGTGTGCTTTGGAGAGTAAACAAATTGGAGAAGAAGCGGTCATGTCTGACATGGAAATGGTGTAGAGACTCGTTCCGCGTTTGCCTGTCATGAGGTCGTTTCCTTGTAGATCACGAATAAAGCAGGTTTTCTCCCTAAATGCAACCTCCAAATCACCATCACAAAATTGGCCTACTGAGAAAAGGTTATGTCAAAGGCCTTCAACGTAGTATACACGGCTAATCTCGATGTTTCCGTTGACATAGTCCCCATAGCCCATGATAGCGGCAAAGTGATCATTCTCGAATTTGACAGTTCCTATGAACTTTGCAACAAAGTTTACTAGAAGTTTGAGGTTGCCTGTCATATGTCGGGAACATCTGCTATCAATAATCCAGAGGACGATTTGAATCACCTGCATCACATGAAGATAACACAGATGGAGAGTTGGTAACGGTGGAACCCGTTGGGTTAGTAGCACATGTATTAAGCACTTTAGGTAACCAAGTAAAACTAGGTTTCCTATGTAGCCAGCATTTCCATGTCCAACTAGATTCAGATTTCTTCTTAGTGAATGCACTAGATGATTGGATTGTTTTTGGAGAAACTATGGTTTTGTCTACGGCATTCTTAGAAACTACACCTGCCGGTTTTCCTAATATTGACTTAAGAGGCAGTAGTGGGTCTACAGGAAATGCCATATGTACGTTTCTGATTACAAGACAAAAGAGACTTTGCAACACACTCTTTATGATTACCAAATAATATGCTATTTCGACAAAACACACAAGAAGCATCAACTTTTAAAACATTCAACACATTCAAAGCATTCAGAGTATTAGCATTTGTTACATCATGATTAGAAATAAAATTTTTCAAGTTTGATTCTACATCAGACACAACATGCTTTTTATACACGCTCCTAATGTGGTCTTCTACTTCTTTCTCTTTTAGTGTTCCGCTCTTACGTTTCGAGATACTAGTCTTCTTTTTGTTTCTTTTGGGTTCAGATCTGCTAACGTTGTGAGGGGTGACTATTCCTGTAGAAGTCGAAGCATTCACATTAGTGGTCAGAGGGGATGCTTTCCTAGGTGTTTTATCAACTTTATACATGCCTGGTGCATTCACATTTGTGTGGACAGATTTCCCTTTTTCAAGTAATTTAATATTCTCTTTTAGCTCAATGATGATGTGATTCTTTTGTTGAATTTTAGAATCCAATTCTCGATTTAAGCGAACAGTGTCATTCCTATTCTGACAAACTTCATCAATGTCCTCTTCATGTTCAAAGAGTTGATGTTTTAAAACAACATTTTCTTTTTCAAGAATTTGAATTTTAGAAGCGTAACTTTTTTGAAGAGACATTGATTCTTTTTGAGTTTGCAACTTTAATTCAAAATTCAGACTTTGAGTTTGACACCATTTCAACTTTTGATTGAGTTGAAAAATCTCTTTTGAAAGGTTGTTTTTCACATCATCATTGACTTTGCTTAATCTCTCATTTTCTCTTTTCAAATTTGCAACTTCAAGTCTCAACATTTCAATATCAACAGAATGATCATCAACAAGCATTTCATTACAAGACACATAAATGGAATTCATGAACACAGATATAACATCAGAACATAAAACATTTTCTAAGAGTCAATCTGCTTCTTTTTGCAAAACTTTTTTTTTACATTTTTGTTTTGAGATTGCGTTTTCAGTAGCATCAAAAGTGTTCATCATGGATTCCACTTCTGATTGAAGTTCCTGTTCCTAATGTGTAGCATAAAGACGCAGGTGTTGAACGTGTGGCAAAAATTATTTTTGAAAAATTTCTCTCTTTTCTTTTTCATAGGGAGAAAGAAAAGTATAGACTTTTATCTCAGAATTTTGTTCAATTGCTTGTTCCAAAAATTTTATGTCTTCCATAAATGTATTGAAATATCTAAGGACAAGACATTGTTTTGGCAATGGTGCAATTACACCTGAATTTCTTAAAGGACCATTGACTTGTGCTACTGTGTTCACAAGACCAATCTTAGAAGATTCATTCATTTGCATTAAAAACCATGACTGTTCTGTTTTATCTTGTTGTGGAACGAAGGTGTCACTAATATGAGGTACTTTAGAGTAATCAAATGGTTTATTATATTTGACATTGCTCGTGTAACACCCCAACCCGGCAAGGGTAGAAGTATAACATTATGGTGACAAATCAAAGCATACATAAAAGCAAAGCGGAAGTCTTAAACAAATACGTAAGGGAAAGTCAAGTCAACACGACTTGAATAATACATAAGTTCACGGAAAGGAAAAATAATCCAAAGGTACGAATACAAAGGAAATTTATGTCCAAAACAAAGCCATAAGATAAAGGTGGTCATCTAAGGTCAAAGCTTCATCTAACTCTCATCCCATCCAAAGCATAATCCAAAAGCTCCTAGCTTAGATACCTACCGCGGGAAAAGAAACGCGGCTGAGCTTAAAAAGCCCAGTGAACAGATATATATAATAAACGAAAACGAACAAACGAAACATAATAAAAGAGATATAAATAAGGTACAAGAGTAAAGGTTAGGACAGTAATCCACCACGAGCCCAAACAAATCAAATATCCAAATCCTGTAGTAGTCCAGAGGGGATGCCTCTATAGTAACCAGATAATATGAGGGGTGTCCTCATGTATCAAATTGGAGTGATCAGCTCCCAAATCTTGTGAAAGACGTGGATTGCACCCATCATCAGTCACCAAATACAAATATATCAAATCACATACAAATCAAATCTAGGATGCATCCATACGCCCCCCAAACAAATCATATTGGCCATAACAATTCATAGTGAGCTCATATCAAATCAAAATGGGGACGGTGTGGTTAATCACTCTGACCACACAAGAGTCATGCCATTGGTGCATCAATGACACGGCCATGTTACCTTCATGGCTAGGAAACAAATTTGGCTCGTAGTATCAAACTGGGGTCAAAGGTCAAAGGTTCAAATATCAAAGGTTCATAGCAAAGGGTTCATATCAAAGCAAAGGTTCATATAGTCATAGTCCGAATCTCAAAGTTCATATCAAAGGTTCATGTCAAAAGGTTCATATGCCAAAGGTTCAAATGTCAAAGGTTCATAGCAAAGGTCAAGGTCAAATCAAATCAGTGTTCAAGAGACTGAAGGCACCTTATTAAAAAGGGCAGAATATCTGTACCTTATTCCAAAGCAAAGCACAAATCAAAATGAACAAGATGGATCAAAGTCAGGTCCTCTCCTTCTTCACACCTAGAGGGGTAGCAAAGAATTACAAACCTTTCCATTTTAAGTAACTTTCCATTTTAAACAGGTTTCCATATTTAGTAAGTTTCTATTTTTAGAAAGTTCCCATAATTAGAAAGTTTCCATAATTAGAAAGATTTCCATATTCTCATTTAGGTTAAGCCGTTATTGAATCATATTATGGTTTTAGGGTGTATTTTAACAAATCACAAAAGTTTAGGGTTACTTATGACAACTTTACATAAATTAGGGTTTTAAGTGTAATTATATCAAAGTTAAGGTTCAAATATGAAAATGTCCCAAGTAATCTGTTTTGAATCCATATTTATCAAGTTAACAAATTCAGCCCCTTAAGTTTCCCAATTTTACACTTTACACCCTTAAGTTATATCATTTACATTTTAAACCTTATAATATCCATAATTACACATTAAGCCCTTAATTCATCAGAATTACACAATGGACACTTATTTCATTATGTTATACGAATTTACCCTTAAGTATTCAATATTTACACATCAAGTCCCTCAAGTTATCAAAGTTACATATTTAACCCTTAATTTACATTTTCAACCTTTAATTATCAATAATTGCATATTAAGCCATTAAATTACCAAAATGACACATAACCCCATGAATATAATTTATTACTCAAATCAACCCTAAGTTTCCAGAATTTACATATTTAGTCCCTCTAATTAATTATTTTCAAAACCGAATTATATATTATTAAACTAAACATTTTAATCCTTTTAAATATAAAATTTTCACATGACACCCCTAACTTATATTTTATTCGAATAGAACACAGCCCAAAATAAGTTCTAAAAATAACCCTTGAGTTTTGAAAGTTACAAAACACCCCCTAAACATTTTAAATACAATCGTATAACACTTTATATAATCAAAACCCTAACCCTAAAAATACAAATAATTACCCAATCATTATTTCATCATTATAACATCATTAAATAGTCAAAATCAAGCCCTAATTCTAAACCCTAGTTCGATCCACATTTTATTTCTTTTCTTCTTAATTTTTCTTAAATCCGGTTAAATAAATAAATCGAAAACAATTATATTAGGCCTTAACAATTCGACATATCATTTTTCTCAGATGAACATGATTATATAGAGTCTAAATAAATTAACTATGAAGCCTCAAAAATTCGGATACAATTATTTAGGTTTTATATGCGATTTTAAGATTTAATTCCCAATTAATTCGTGGATCATGCATGGTATGATTTTTATATTTTATACAGGTCCTATATGATATAGAAGGCACGAGAAAAATACCACAAGAGGATTCGAACGTGAGGATAGGGCTACACAATTTCTTTCTTACGCGTTTAGGCAAAATGAACTAAAATTCACCACGACTCCAAAAGCTTCCCTGCGACCTTTCCATCATTTTTCCCAAATCATACACGATGTGAGGAGCTTATGAAAAATAAGAAATGAATTTTAGGAAGGTCGAATGAATTTTGAACGAGTGATACCTTTCTTTCCCTAGCGCGACTAAGAAACTTTACCACGATCGAACCACACCACACACACCTCCAAGAGTATTTTTCCAGACTCCCTTAGAAGCCAAAGAACACACGAAAAATTGTTTGAGAGCCTGGAGAAATCGGATGAATATAGGATCGAATTTTCTTTGTGTTTAGGGTTTGTTGATTTGTTCGGTATTGATTTGGAATGAAGAAAAAGTGATAAGGGTGAGATATATTAGAGGAATGCCGAGTAGGGGGGGGGGGGAAATAAGCCTCAATTTCGAAAATAGTGGAGGACCAAATCAATTGTTGTGATGTGATTTCAATTTACCAAATTTACATAACTTTTAAATGATTTAAGGATTTGATTTTGTATTTTTATTTAAAGGATCGGCCTAGCATATTTAGATGTGCCCAAATGACATTTTTAATGTGCTATATGAGCCTTAGTGTTCTTTAGTTTCATAAGTTATTTGTTTACAAAAATTTGGGATCAAAATGATACATTATAAGCTTATTTATCAAAGTTTTAGATTGTAGGGGCATTTTGGTCTTTTTACACATTTTAGATTTTAGGGTTTTACAACTCTTCCCCTCTAAACGAAAAATTTCGTCCTCGAAATTTGCAAAGAAGTAGAAATGAAATGGAACGAAAACAAAACAGAGACATACCAGATCAGAATACAAAATGAGGATAACTAGCTCGAATAGACTCCTCGGTCTCCCAGGTAGCTTCCCGCTCTGGGTGGTTCCGCCAAAGAATCTTAACGAACGGAATGACTTTACGTCTCATAACTCGCTCTTGGCGATCCAGAACCGCTTCCGGCTCCTCCGGAAGAGACATATCCGGCTGAATCTGATCGAAAGGATAAGATACCACATGAAGAGGGTGATAGTTGTATCCCCGTAAAAGAGATACATGGAAAACATCATGAACATGCGAAAGCTGGGGAGGTAGAGCTAAACGGTAGGAAACTTCCCCAATACGTTCCAAGATCTCGAATGGTCCGATGAATCGAGGACTGAGCTTGCCCTTGATTCCAAAACGCTTGACTCCCCGAAACGGTGAAACCTTAAGGAAAACCCAATCGCCAACCTGAAACTCCAAATCACGACGGTGCTTATCCGCATAACTTTTCTGACGAGCCCGAGCTTCCTTCAATTTTTCCCTAGCAACATCTACCTTCTCATTCGTGATCTGAACCAACTCCGGACCCTCAATAGCACGCTCTCCCACTTCGTTCCAACAAACGGGTGCTCTACATTTCCACCCATACAACATCTCGAAAGGAGCCATCCGAATACTAGCATGCCAGCTGTTGTTATAAGCGAACTCTACTAAACAAAGATAATCGTCCCAATTACCCGACCACTCTAACGCACATGCCCTCAGCATGTCCTCCAATGTCTGGATGGTCCGCTCTGACTGACCATCTGTCTGAGGGTGGAAAGCCGTACTGAACTTGAGTCGTGCACCCCAAGCCTTTTGTAAACCCCTCCAGAATCTAGAAGTAAAACGTGGATCTCTATCAGAAATAATGGCCGTGGGCATACCGTGAAGCCTAACAATCTCCTGCCTAAAGATCTCCGCCAACTTATTAACACCGTACTTCACACGAATGGGTAGGAAATGAGCAGATTTGGTCAGCCGATCAACGACTACCCAAATCGCGTCATGTTTCCTTCTGGTAATAGGTAAACCCGTAACAAAATCCATAGTAACTTCCTCCCATTTCCAAGTCGGAATATCTAACGGCTGCAATAACCCACTAGCTCTCTGGTGCTCGATCTTGACCTGCTGACAAGTCAAACACCTAGCTACATAAGACGCCACATCATGTTTCATGCCGCTCCACCAAAAGTGCTGCTTCAGATCTCGATACATCTTGGTGGAACCCGGATGTATGGTAAAGGGAGAACTATGCGCCTCTGACAAAACAACCTCTCGCAATTCAGGATCGTTAGGAACACACAGACGATCCTCGAACCATACCACACCAAACTCATCAACCCGAAACTCAGATTGCTTTCCATCCTCCACATTCTGCACAATAGCCCAGAGTTCACCGTCATCTTTCTGGGCTTCTTTAATCCGCAGGATGAGGTTGGACTCAACCTTTAGACTAGCCCAGTAACCGTCACAACCCCGAACACAAAACTCAACATCAAGAATCTCTAAATCATTTAGAATCCGAGGCTCAAAATTTAGACTAGCGACCATACCCGATTTCCGGCTAAGAGCATCGGCAACAACATTTGCCTTGCCGGGATGATACTGGATGTGGGTGTCGTAATCTTTCAGGAGTTCCAACCATCGCCTCTGTCTCATATTGAGCTCCTTCTGCGTGAAAATATATTTAAGGCTTTTGTGGTCGGTGAAAATGTCACATGACTCGCCGTATAGATAATGCCGCCATATTTTTAGAGCGAAAACCACTGCAGCCAATTCCAAATCGTGCGTCGGATAATTCTCTTCATACGGTTTCAGTTGCCTCGAAGCATAGGCGATGACTTTTCCGTGCTGCATTAAAACGCAACCCAAACCCTTTTTAGACGCATCACTATAAATCTGGAAACCACCCGAACCAGACGGAAGAGTCAGAATAGGTGCCGACACTAATCTCTGCTTGAGCTCCTCAAAACTGTTTTCCCTCTCCTCAGTCCATACAAATTTCTCTCCTTTTCTCATCAACTGCGTCAACGGCAAGGCCAGCCGCGAGAAACCCTCAACGAAACAACGATAATAACCAGCGAGCCCCAGAAAACTTCTCACCTCAGTCACATTTGTAGGTCTCGGCCATTTAGTGATAGCCTCGACCTTCGCTGGGTCCATAGTGATACCCTCCGCAGACACAATGTGACCTAGAAAAGCGACCTGACTCAACCAGAATTCACACTTAGAAAACTTCGCGTACAACTTCTTCTATCTAAGAATCTCCAACACAGTCCGAAGATGCTGTTCGTGCTCCTCCTTAGATTTCGAATAGACAAGAATATCATCGATGAAGACAATGACAAATTTATCGAGAAATTCATGGAACACCCGGTTCATAAGGTCCATAAAAACGGCCGGAGCATTGGTCAAGCCAAAAGGCATAACCAGGAATTCGTAATGACCATAGCGGGTGTGAAAGGCAGTCTTAGGAACATCTTGTTCCCTCACACGAAGCTGATGGTAACCCGATCTCAAATCAATCTTAGAAAAGTGCTTTGCCCCTTGCAATTGGTCAAACAAATCGTCGATGCGCGGAAGGGGATAGCGGTTACGAATAGTAATGCGGTTGAGCTCCCGGTAATCAATACAAAGGCGCATACTACCATCATTCTTTTTCACAAATAGCACAGGAGCGCCCCAGGGAGAAACACTCGGACGAATAAAACCGTTCTCCAATAACTCCTCTAACTGTACTTTCAATTCTTTGAGTTCAACGGGAGCCATTCGGTACGGAGCCTTAGAGATAGGCTCAGCACCGGGAACTAGATCAATACTGAATTCAACTTCTCTGGTTGGAGGAAGTCCAGGAAGCTCTTCGGGAAAGACATCAGCGAACTCCCGAACAATGGGAACACTATTAACATCAGGTCCCTGAGAATACGTATCTTTAACAGAGGCCAAAAATCCTTTGCAACCATGAGAGATTAGAGTCCGCGCTTTCATAGCAGAAATAAGTTTAACAGATTTCAAAGGCTGAGAACCGTGATACACAAAATCCGGATGATGAATATCGCCAAAACTTACACTTCTGGCATGACAGTCGATGGTGGCCTTATGAGAAGACAACCAGTCCATACCCAAAATTATATCAAAATCAATCATATCGAGGGGAAGTAGATTAGCCGGACGAACACAATCATCAAATCTTAGCGGACAATTCACATATTCACAATCGATGGTGACTTGGGTTTTCATAGGAGTAGAGATAGATATAAGATTATTCAATGGTGTTGGAGTTACTTTTATTTTCTTGGCAAGCGTATTAGATATTATAGAATGCGTAGCACCGGTGTCAAATAAAGCAAAAACAATACGATCTCCAATATAAAGATAACCGGTAATGGTACCTGACGTGCCTGCCGCCTGATCACGTGTGAGAGAATAAACCCGACCAGAAGTAGGAGCTGGCCTACCCGAACCTGATGGAACAACCTGCTTTCCCTGTGGGCAGTCCTTCACCTTATGAGAAAGAGACCCGCATGTGAAGCAACCACCAGTAGCCCTGTGACATGGCCCCGGATGAGGCTTTCCACATGTGGAACAAAGAGGCGGAGGAGGTAATACTTCACTAGTCCTCCTCTGTCCAGAAGAACCTGACTGATAACCCGACTGAGCACCCCGAGTAGTCTGATCACGATACTGACGTGGGTTGTTGTTGTTGTTGTTGTAGCCACTCCTCCCAGAAACCTGCCTATCATAACCCCGAGAATCCTGTCGCCTCTGACTGTAGTCCCGGTCCTGGCGACCACGCTGATCATACCTATGGTCCTGTCGACCTCTCTGCTCGGATGCCTGGTCCTGCCGACCTCTGAAATCCTGACCCTGTCCCTGTCCCTGCTGACTCTGTCCTCTGAAATGCACCCGGTTACCATCCCTATCACGCTTATTAAAACCACTACCATCACTATGCAACATCTCAATATTGCGAGCGTCGTTTGCAACCGCAGCCACATCATCATAATGCGTATTCACGATACGGTCCAATATCCATTTCTTTAACGCCCACTTAAATGTCTTAGCTTGACGGTAAGCATCTCCCGTAATCTCTGGCCCGACAAAACTGGCCAGCCTCATAAACCGCTGCATAAATTCCCCAGTCGTCTCCCGGTCCCCTGACGGATGTTCCCATACTCCCGCTCATATCGCTGCTGTTCAGCCACTGGAATGTACTGCTTATAAAAGATACCCATAAAATCCTCCCAAGTACAAGTCTCCTCAAAACCCTGCTCCTGAGCCTGAGCATAAGCTGTCCACCAGCTCTGTGCATCGCCTTCAAACTTAAATGCAGCCAATCTAGTCTTAAACTCATCTGGACAACCCAAAACTTTAAACATCTTTTCCATGTGGATAATCCAGTCTTCTGCCTCAGTGGGAACGGCAGCTGACCGGAAAGAGAGGGGCTTGAGCTTGTTAAACCTCTCAATCCAGACATGGATACCAACTGGTGGAGCACCTCCACCGCCACCACCTGGACCTGAACCTGCACCTCCACCTCCGGAGGAACCTGCCCCATTCTGAATATTGTTGGTGATCTGAGTCACCAAGTTAGGAAGAGCGTTGGCCAAAGCTTCTGCTATCATGGCCTGAAAATCAGGGCATCACCACCAGCACCTGTTCGCGTATTCACCATCTGAACGATTTCGAAAACGGTTAGCAAAATAGGAAAAATAGGCACGAAAGGAAAGACGAAACAGAATCCTAACGTCCACCCAAAACCTCACCAGTCAAAACTTAAGCCTTAAGGGTCAAATCCTAGGGTCCATAAAACTCACAGGCCATGTTTATGTACTACAGGTCACAGCCTGGGCTCTGATACCATAATTGTAACACCCCAACCCGGCAAGGGTAGAAGTATTACATTATGGTGACAAATCAAAGCATACATAAAAGCACAGCGGAAGTCTTAAACAAATACGTAAGGGAAAGTCAAGTCAACACGACTTGAATAATACATAAGTTCACGGAAAGGAAAAATAATCCAAAGGTACGAATACAAAGGAAATTTATGTCCAAAACAAAGCCATAAGATAAAGGTGGTCATCTAAGGTCAAAGCTTCATCTAACTCTCATCCCATCCAAAGCATAATCCAAAAGCTCCTAGCTTAGATACCTACCGCGGGAAAAGAAACGCGGCTGAGCTTAAAAAGCCCAGTGAACAGATATATATAATAAACGGAAACGAACAAACGAAACATAATGAAAGAGATATAAATAAGGTACAAGAGTAAAGGTTAGGACAGTAATCCACCACGAGCCCAAACAAATCAAATATCCAAATCCTGTAGTAGTCCAGAGGGGATGCCTCTATAGTAACCAGATAATATGAGGGGTGTCCTCATGTATCAAATTGGAGTGATCAGCTCCCAAATCTTGTGAAAGACGTGGATTGCACCCATCATCAGTCACCAAATACAAATATATCAAATCACATACAAATCAAATCTAGGATGCATCCATACGCCCCCCAAACAAATCATATTGGCCATAACAAATCATAGTGAGCTCATATCAAATCAAAATGGGGACGGTGTGGTTAATCACTCTGACCACACAAGAGTCATGCCATTGGTGCATCAATGACACGGCCATGTTACCTTCATGGCTAGGAAACAAATTTGGCTCGTAGTATCAAACTGGGGTCAAAGGTCAAAGGTTCATAGCAAAGGGTTCATATCAAAGCAAAGGTTCATATAGTCATAGTCCGAATCTCAAAGTTCATATCAAAGGTTCATGTCAAAAGGTTCATATGCCAAAGGTTCAAATGTCAAAGGTTCATAGCAAAGGTCAAGGTCAAATCAAATCAGTGTTCAAGAGACTGAAGGCACCTTATTAAAAAGGGCAGAATATCTGTACCTTATTCCAAAGCAAAGCACAAATCAAAATGAACAAGATGGATCAAAGTCAGGTCCTCTCCTTCTTCACACCTAGAGGGGTAGCAAAGAATTACAAACCTTTCCATTTTAAGTAACTTTCCATTTTAAGCAGGTTTCCATATTTAGTAAGTTTCTATTTTTAGAAAGTTCCCATAATTAGAAAGTTTCCATAATTAGAAAGATTTCCATATTCTCATTTAGGTTAAGCCGTTATTGAATCATATTATGGTTTTAGGGTGTATTTTAACAAATCACAAAAGTTTAGGGTTACTTATGACAACTTTACATAAATTAGGGTTTTAAGTGTAATTATATCAAAGTTAAGGTTCAAATATGAAAATGTCCCAAGTAATCTGTTTTGAATCCATATTTATCAAGTTAACAAATTCAGCCCCTTAAGTTTCCCAATTTTACACTTTACACCCTTAAGTTATATCATTTACATTTTAAACCTTATAATATCCATAATTACACATTAAGCCCTTAATTCATCAGAATTACACAATGGACACTTATTTCATTATGTTATACGAATTTACCCTTAAGTATTCAATATTTACACATCAAGTCCCTCAAGTTATCAAAGTTACATATTTAACCCTTAATTTACATTTTCAACCTTTAATTATCAATAATTGCATATTAAGCCATTAAATTACCAAAATGACACATAACCCCATGAATATAATTTATTACTCAAATCAACCCTAAGTTTCCAAAATTTACATATTTAGTCCCTCTAATTAATTATTTTCAAAACCGAATTATATATTATTAAACTAAACATTTTAATCCTTTTAAATATAAAATTTACACATGACACCCCTAACTTATATTTTATTCGAATAGAACACAGCCCAAAATAAGTTCTAAAAATAACCCTTGAGTTTTAAAAGTTACAAAACACCCCCTAAACATTTTAAATACAATCGTATAACACTTTATATAATCAAAACCCTAACCCTAAAAATACAAATAATTACCCAATCATTATTTCATCATTATAACATCATTAAATAGTCAAAATCAAGCCCTAATTCTAAACCCTAGTTCGATCCACATTTTATTTCTTTTCTTCTTAATTTTTCTTAAATCCGGTTAAATAAATAAATCGAAAACAATTATATTAGGCCTTAACAATTCGACATATCATTTTTCTCAGATGAACATGATTATATAGAGTCTAAATAAATTAACTATGAAGCCTCAAAAATTCGGATACAATTATTTAGGTTTTATATGCGATTTTAAGATTTAATTCCCAATTAATTCGTGGATCATGCATGGTATGATTTTTATATTTTATACAGGTCCTATATGATATAGAAGGCACGAGAAAAATACCACAAGAGGATTCGAACGTGAGGATAGGGCTACACAATTTCTTTCTTACGCGTTTAGGCAAAATGAACTAAAATTCACCACGACTCCAAAAGCTTCCCTGCGACCTTGCCATCATTTTTCCCAAATCATACACGATGTGAGGAGCTTATGAAAAATAAGAAACGAATTTTAGGAAGGTCGAATGAATTTTGAACGAGTGATACCTTTCTTTCCCTAGCGCGACTAAGAAACTTTACCACGATCGAACCACACCACACACACCTCCAAGAGTATTTTTCTAGACTCCCTTAGAAGCCAAAGAACACACGAAAAATTGTTTGAGAGCCTGGAGAAATCGGATGAATAAAGGATCGAATTTTCTTTGTGTTTAGGGTTTGTTGATTTGTTCGGTATTGATTTGGAATGAAGAAAAAGTGATAAGGGTGAGATATATTAGAGGAATGCCGAGTAGGGGGGGGGGGGGAAATAAGCCTCAATTTCGGAAATAGTGGAGGACCAAATCAATTGTTGTGATGTGATTTCAATTTACCAAATTTACATAACTTTTAAATGATTTAAGGATTTGATTTTGTATTGTTATTTAAAGGATCGGCCTAGCATATTTAGATGTGCCAAAATGACATTTTTAATGTGCTATATGAGCCTTAGTGTTCTTTAGTTTCATAAGTTATTTGTTTACAAAAATTTGGGATCAAAATGATACATTATAAGCTTATTTATCAAAGTTTTAGATTGTAGGGGCATTTTGGTCTTTTTATACATTTTAGATTTTAGGGTTTTACAACTCTTCCCCTCTAAACGAAAAATTTCGTCCTCGAAATTTGCAAAGAAGTAGAAATGAAACGGAACGAAAACAAAACAGAGACATACCAGATCAGAATACAAAATGAGGATAACTAGCTCGAATAGACTCCTCGGTCTCCCAGGTAGCTTCCCGCTCTGGGTGGTTCCGCCAAAGAATCTTAACGAACGGAATGACTTTACGTCTCATAACTCGCTCTTGGCGATCCAGAACCGCTTCCGGCTCCTCCGGAAGAGACATATCCGGCTGAATCTGATCGAAAGGATAAGATACCACATGAAGAGGGTGATAGTTGTATCCCCGTAAAAGAGATACATGGAAAACATCATGAACATGCGAAAGCTGGGGAGGTAGAGCTAAACGGTAGGAAACTTCCCCAATACGTTCCAAGATCTCGAATGGTCCGATGAATCGAGGACTGAGCTTGCCCTTGATTCCAAAACGCTTGACTCCCCGAAACGGTGAAACCTTAAGGAAAACCCGATCGCCAACCTGAAACTCCAAATCACGACGGTGCTTATCCGCATAACTTTTCTGACGAGCCCGAGCTTCCTTCAATTTTTCCCTAGCAACATCTACCTTCTCATTCGTGATCTGAACCAACTCCGGACCCTCAATAGCACGCTCTCCCACTTCGTTCCAACAAACGGGTGCTCTACATTTCCGCCCATACAACATCTCGAAAGGAGCCATCCGAATACTAGCATGCCAGCTGTTGTTATAAGCGAACTCTACTAAACAAAGATACTCGTCCCAATTACCCGTCCACTCTAACGCACATGCCCTCAGCATGTCCTCCAATGTCTGGATGGTCCGCTCTGACTGACCATCTGTCTGAGGGTGGAAAGCCGTACTGAACTTGAGTCGTGCACCCCAAGCCTTTTGTAAACCCCTCCAGAATCTAGAAGTAAAACGTGGATCTCTATCAGAAATAATGGCCGTGGGCATACCGTGAAGCCTAACAATCTCCTGCCTAAAGATCTCCGCCAACTTATTAACACCGTACTTCACACGAATGGGTAGGAAATGAGCAGATTTGGTCAGCCGGTCAACGACTACCCAAATCGCGTCATGTTTCCTTCTGGTAATAGGTAAACCCGTAACAAAATCCATAGTAACTTCCTCCCATTTCCAAGTCGGAATATCTAACGGCTGCAATAACCCACTAGCTCTCTGGTGCTCGATCTTGACCTGCTGACAAGTCAAACACCTAGCTACATAAGACGCCACATCATGTTTCATGCCGCTCCACCAAAAGTGCTGCTTCAGATCTCGATACATCTTGGTGGAACCCGGATGTATGGTAAAGGGAGAACTATGCGCCTCTGACAAAACAACCTCTCGCAATTCAGGATCGTTAGGAACACACAGACGATCCTCGAACCATACCACACCAAACTCATCAACCCGAAACTCAGATTGCTTTCCATCCTCCACATTCTGCACAATAGCCCAGAGTTCACCGTCATCTTTCTAGGCTTCTTTAATCCGCAGGATGAGGTTGGACTCAACCTTTAGACTAGCCCAGTAACCGTCACAACCCCGAACACAAAACTCAACATCAAGAATCTCTAAATCATTTAGAATCCGAGGCTCAAAATTTAGACTAGCGACCATACCCGATTTCCGGCTAAGAGCATCGGCAACAACATTTGCCTTGCCGGGATGATACTGGATGTGGGTGTCGTAATCTTTCAGGAGTTCCAACCATCGCCTCTGTCTCATATTGAGCTCCTTCTGCGTGAAAATATATTTAAGGCTTTTGTGGTCGGTGAAAATGTCACATGACTCGCCGTATAGATAATGCCGCCATATTTTTAGAGCGAAAACTACTGCAGCCAATTCCAAATCGTGCGTCGGATAATTCTCTTCATACGGTTTCAGTTGCCTCGAAGCATAGGCGATGACTTTTCCGTGCTGCATTAAAACGCAACCCAAACCCTTTTTAGACGCATCACTATAAATCTGGAAACCACCCGAACCAGACGGAAGAGTCAGAATAGGTGCCGACACTAATCTCTGCTTGAGCTCCTCAAAACTGTTTTCCCTCTCCTCAGTCCATACAAATTTCTCCCCTTTTCTCATCAACTGCGTCAACGGCAAGGCCAGCCGCGAGAAACCCTCAACGAAACGACGATAATAACCAGCGAGCCCCAGAAAACTTCTCACCTCAGTCACATTTGTAGGTCTCGGCCATTTAGTGATAGCCTCGACCTTCGCTGGGTCCATAGTGATACCCTCCGCAGACACAATGTGACCTAGAAAAGCGACCTGACTCAACCAGAATTCACACTTAGAAAACTTCGCGTACAACTTCTTCTGTCTAAGAATCTCCAACACAGTCCGAAGATGCTGTTCGTGCTCCTCCTTAGATTTCGAATAGACAAGAATATCATCGATGAAGACAATGACAAATTTATCGAGAAACTCATGGAACACCCGGTTTATAAGGTCCATAAAAACGGCCGGAGCATTGGTCAAGCCAAAAGGCATAACCAGGAATTCGTAATGACCATAGCGGGTGTGAAAGGCAGTCTTAGGAACATCTTGTTCCCTCACACGAAGCTGATGGTAACCTGATCTCAAATCAATCTTAGAAAAGTGCTTTGCCCCTTGCAATTGGTCAAACAAATCGTCGATGCGCGGAAGGGGATAGCGGTTACGAATAGTAATGCGGTTGAGCTCCCGGTAATCAATACAAAGGCGCATACTACCATCCTTCTTTTTCACAAATAGCACCGGAGCGCCCCAAGGAGAAACACTCGGACGAATAAAACCGTTCTCCAATAACTCCTCTAACTGTACTTTCAATTCTTTGAGTTCAACGGGAGCCATTCGGTACGGAGCCTTAGAGATAGGCTCAGCACCGGGAACTAGATCAATACTGAATTCAACTTCTCTGGTTGGAGGAAGTCCAGGAAGCTCTTCGGGAAAGACATCAGCGAACTCCCGAACAATGGGAACACTATTAACATCAGGTCCCTGAGAAGACGTATCTTTAACAGAGGCCAAAAATCCTTTGCAACCATGAGAGATTAGAGTCCGCGCTTTCATAGCAGAAATAAGTTTAACAGATTTCAAAGGCTGAGAACCGTGATACACAAAATCCGGATGATGAATATCGCCAAAACTTACACTTCTGGCATGACAGTCGATGGTGGCCTTATGAGAAGACAACCAGTCCATACCCAAAATTATATCAAAATCAATCATATCGAGGGGAAGTAGATTAGCCGGACGAACACAATCATCAAATCTTAGCGGACAATTCACATATTCACAATCGATGGTGACTTGGGTTTTCATAGGAGTAGAGATAGATATAAGATTATTCAATGGTGTTGGAGTTACTTTTATTTTCTTGGCAAGCGTATTAGATATTATAGAATGCGTAGCACCGGTGTCAAATAAAGCAAAAAAAATACGATCTCCAATATAAAGATAACCGGTAATGGTACCTGACGTGCCTGCCGCCTGATCACGTGTGAGAGAATAAACCCGACCAGAAGTAGGAGCTGGCCTACCCGAACCTGATGGAACAACCTGCTTTCCCTGTGGGCAGTCCTTCACCTTATGAGAAAGAGACCCGCATGTGAAGCAACCACCAGTAGCCCTGTGACATGGCCCCGGATGAGGCTTTCCACATGTGGAACAAAGAGGCGGAGGAGGTAATACTTCACTAGTCCTCCTCTGTCCAGAAGAACCTGACTGATAACCCGACTGAGCACCCCGAGTAGTCTGATCACGATACTGACGTGGGTTGTTGTTGTAGCCACTCCTCCCAGAAACCTGCCTATCATAACCCCGAGAATCCTGTCGCCTCTGACTGTAGTCCCGGTCCTGGCGACCACGCTGATCATACCTATGGTCCTGTCGACCTCTCTGCTCGGATGCCTGGTCCTGCCGACCTCTGAAATCCTGACCCTGTCCCTGTCCCTGCTGTCTCTGTCCTCTGAAATGCACCCGGTTACCATCCCTATCACGCTTATTAAAACCACTACCATCACTATGCAACATCTCAATGTTGCAAGCGTCGTTTGCAACCGCAGCCACATCATCATAATGCGTATTCACGATACGGTCCAATATCCATTTCTTTAACGCCCACTTAAATGTCTTAGCTTGACGGTAAGCATCTCCCGTAATCTCTGGCCTGACAAAACTGGCCAGCCTCATAAACCGCTGCATAAATTCCCCAGTCGTCTCCCGGTCCCCCTGACGGATGTTCCCATACTCCCGCTCATATCGCTGCTGTTCAGCCACTGGAATGTACTGCTTATAAAAGATACCCATAAAATCCTCCCAAGTACAAGTCTCCTCAAAACCCTGCTCCTGAGCCTGAGCATAAGCTGTCCACCAGCTCTGTGCATCGCCTTCAAACTTAAATGCAGCCAATCTAGTCTTAAACTCATCTGGACAACCCAAAACTTTAAACATCTTTTCCATGTGGATAATCCAGTCTTCTGCCTCAGTGGGAACGGCAGCTGACCGGAAAGAGAGGGGCTTGAGCTTGTTAAACCTCTCAATCCAGACATGGATACCAACTGGTGGAGCACCTCCACCGCCACCACCTGGACCTGAACCTGCACCTCCACCTCCGGAGGAACCTGCCCCATTCTGAATATTGTTGGTGATCTGAGTCACCAAGTTAGGAAGAGCGTTGGCCAAAGCTTCTGCTATCATGGCCTGAAAATCAGGGGCATCACCACCAGCACCTGTTCGCGTATTCACCATCTGAACGATTTCGAAAACGGTTAGCAAAATAGGAAAAATAGGCACGAAAGGAAAGACGAAACAGAATCCTAACGTCTACCCAAAACCTCACCAGTCAAAACTTAAGCCTTAAGGGTCAAATCCTAGGGTCCATAAAACTCACAGGCCATGTTTATGTACTACAGGTCGCAGCCTGGCTCTGATACCATAATTGTAACACCCCAACCCGGCAAGGGTAGAAGTATTACATTATGGTGACAAATCAAAGCATACATAAAAGCACAGCGGAAGTCTTAAACAAATACGTAAGGGAAAGTCAAGTCAACACGACTTGAATAATACATAAGTTCACGGAAAGGAAAAATAATCCAAAGGTACGAATACAAAGGAAATTTATGTCCAAAACAAAGCCATAAGATAAAGGTGGTCATCTAAGGTCAAAGCTTCATCTAACTCTCATCCCATCCAAAGCATAATCCAAAAGCTCCTAGCTTAGATACCTACCGCGGGAAAAGAAACGCGGCTGAGCTTAAAAAGCCCAGTGAACAGATATATATAATAAACGGAAACGAACAAACGAAACATAATGAAAGAGATATAAATAAGGTACAAGAGTAAAGGTTAGGACAGTAATCCACCACGAGCCCAAACAAATCAAATATCCAAATCCTGTAGTAGTCCAGAGGGGATGCCTCTATAGTAACCAGATAATATGAGGGGTGTCCTCATGTATCAAATTGGAGTGATCAGCTCCCAAATCTTGTGAAAGACGTGGATTGCACCCATCATCAGTCACCAAATACAAATATATCAAATCACATACAAATCAAATCTAGGATGCATCCATACGCCCCCCAAACAAATCATATTGGCCATAACAATTCATAGTGAGCTCATATCAAATCAAAATGGGGACGGTGTGGTTAATCACTCTGACCACACAAGAGTCATGCCATTGGTGCATCAATGACACGGCCATGTTACCTTCATGGCTAGGAAACAAATTTGGCTCGTAGTATCAAACTGGGGTCAAAGGTCAAAGGTTCAAATATCAAAGGTTCATAGCAAAGGGTTCATATCAAAGCAAAGGTTCATATAGTCATAGTCCGAATCTCAAAGTTCATATCAAAGGTTCATGTCAAAAGGTTCATATGCCAAAGGTTCAAATGTCAAAGGTTCATAGCAAAGGTCAAGGTCAAATCAAATCAGTGTTCAAGAGACTGAAGGCACCTTATTAAAAAGGGCAGAATATCTGTACCTTATTCCAAAGCAAAGCACAAATCAAAATGAACAAGATGGATCAAAGTCAGGTCCTCTCCTTCTTCACACCTAGAGGGGTAGCAAAGAATTACAAACCTTTCCATTTTAAGTAACTTTCCATTTTAAACAGGTTTCCATATTTAGTAAGTTTCTATTTTTAGAAAGTTCCCATAATTAGAAAGTTTCCATAATTAGAAAGATTTCCATATTCTCATTTAGGTTAAGCCGTTATTGAATCATATTATGGTTTTAGGGTGTATTTTAACAAATCACAAAAGTTTAGGGTTACTTATGACAACTTTACATAAATTAGGGTTTTAAGTGTAATTATATCAAAGTTAAGGTTCAAATATGAAAATGTCCCAAGTAATCTGTTTTGAATCCATATTTATCAAGTTAACAAATTCAGCCCCTTAAGTTTCCCAATTTTACACTTTACACCCTTAAGTTATATCATTTACATTTTAAACCTTATAATATCCATAATTACACATTAAGCCCTTAATTCATCAGAATTACACAATGGACACTTATTTCATTATGTTATACGAATTTACCCTTAAGTATTCAATATTTACACATCAAGTCCCTCAAGTTATCAAAGTTACATATTTAACCCTTAATTTACATTTTCAACCTTTAATTATCAATAATTGCATATTAAGCCATTAAATTACCAAAATGACACATAACCCCATGAATATAATTTATTACTCAAATCAACCCTAAGTTTCCAGAATTTACATATTTAGTCCCTCTAATTAATTATTTTCAAAACCGAATTATATATTATTAAACTAAACATTTTAATCCTTTTAAATATAAAATTTACACATGACACCCCTAACTTATATTTTATTCGAATAGAACACAGCCCAAAATAAGTTCTAAAAATAACCCTTGAGTTTTAAAAGTTACAAAACACCCCCTAAACATTTTAAATACAATCGTATAACACTTTATATAATCAAAACCCTAACCCTAAAAATACAAATAATTACCCAATCATTATTTCATCATTATAACATCATTAAATAGTCAAAATCAAGCCCTAATTCTAAACCCTAGTTCGATCCACATTTTATTTCTTTTCTTCTTAATTTTTCTTAAATCCGGTTAAATAAATAAATCGAAAACAATTATATTAGGCCTTAACAATTCGACATATCATTTTTCTCAGATGAACATGATTATATAGAGTCTAAATAAATTAACTATGAAGCCTCAAAAATTCGGATACAATTATTTAGGTTTTATATGCGATTTTAAGATTTAATTCCCAATTAATTCGTGGATCATGCATGGTATGATTTTTATATTTTATACAGGTCCTATATGATATAGAAGGCACGAGAAAAATACCACAAGAGGATTCGAACGTGAGGATAGGGCTACACAATTTCTTTCTTACGCGTTTAGGCAAAATGAACTAAAATTCACCACGACTCCAAAAGCTTCCCTGCGACCTTTCCATCATTTTTCCCAAATCATACACGATGTGAGGAGCTTATGAAAAATAAGAAATGAATTTTAGGAAGGTCGAATGAATTTTGAACGAGTGATACCTTTCTTTCCCTAGCGCGACTAAGAAACTTTACCACGATCGAACCACACCACACACACCTCCAAGAGTATTTTTCTAGACTCCCTTAGAAGCCAAAGAACACACGAAAAATTGTTTGAGAGCCTGGAGAAATCGGATGAATAAATGATCGAATTTTCTTTGTGTTTAGGGTTTGTTGATTTGTTCGGTATTGATTTGGAATGAAGAAAAAGTGATAAGGGTGAGATATATTAGAGGAATGCCGAGTAGGGGGGGGGGGGGAAATAAGCCTCAATTTCGGAAATAGTGGAGGACCAAATCAATTGTTGTGATGTGATTTCAATTTACCAAATTTACATAACTTTTAAATGATTTAAGGATTTGATTTTGTATTTTTATTTAAAGGATCGGCCTAGCATATTTAGATGTGCCCAAATGACATTTTTAATGTGCTATATGAGCCTTAGTGTTCTTTAGTTTCATAAGTTATTTGTTTACAAAAATTTGGGATCAAAATGATACATTATAAGCTTATTTATCAAAGTTTTAGATTGTAGGGGCATTTTGGTCTTTTTACACATTTTAGATTTTAGGGTTTTACATGGTTTATTATATTTGACATTGCTCGTTTTACATCGACTCTCTTTGTCCTGTTCCATTTCTTCTTCACAATTATGAACAACAACATGCATAATAGACTCATCAAAAAGATGTTCTGCACTATATAACTTCGGATTTTCCTTGAGTGCTTTAGGTAAAAAATGTGGTTTGTCATCCCCAATAGCAAAGCCATATCCTTGGGGATTTTGCTTGAGAGTAAATTTCTGAATTGTTGTTACTGACTCACTAGTTTTATACACAACTTTTTGAAACTCTTTTAGTTTACATTCCAACTCGACGATTTCCTCAAGATAGGTATCAACCCGTTTCCTTGATACTTGTTTGTGTTCAGAAAAATTATATTGATAAGTTGACAACTCTGTTTTTGTTTTTAAAAGTTTAGAGTGTAGGTTGTCAACTTGTTTTTGAAAATCTAATCTTTCTTGTTCCATTAGTGAAATCAAGTCATTTTTGGAAACAGTTAATTCGCGTATCTGATGTTCTAACTCTTGTTCTTTCACATAAGATTATTGGAATGCAACTTCAAAAAAAATTTCCCGTTTTTCTTTTGTTTCATAGTTTGAAAGTTGAAGTTTATAGCACTCAAGATCCTTAGTCAATAATGCAACTTTTGCTTTTAAATTTCTATTTATCTCATTGCATTTATCAATTTGGGATTTCTGTGAGTCTAACTGGGTTTGGGTGGTCAAGAGCAAGGTCATGAGCTCTCGATCTGGACCAAGCAAAAGATCATCTTGTTCAAGTTGATCATTATTATCATCATCAAGAGGATCATCAAATGTAACAACCAGGTTAATTTGATCTTCATCAAATGTAACTACTGTGTTTATTTGATCATTGACTTGAGGAGATAAGAATGAGTCATCTTGACCAACAAGCTCTTCGGCTGATGCAGATGCAGAGGGGGATACGATTTCATGTATTAGACATGTAGAATTAGGTACCTGAGACAAGTCATCTGTATCATATACCGGGCCTGTTTCACTCATGTGCATCTCTTGCATATTGGCCATCAACATCACAGCTGCATTGGCTTCTAGATCTTCCATATCATCGCCAGAGTATGCACTAGCCATCAAGTTGTGCTCCTTTTCAGTAAGGGTGCCCCCAGCTTCATCTTTAAGAGCAAGAAGTAGTGCTTCTTTGTGGTACGCACTGCCTCTAGTCCTCGGTTTGGGGCATGCACTTGCCAAATGACCTTTCCCTCTACATTTGTAACATTTCACCATTGTGTTTGCAATCCCTTGATTCCCTGTATCAACAATCTCAGCCCTTCTCTGTGTAGTACCAGTTTTGTTCCTACTGCTTCCTGCTGAATTAAACCTCTACCCAGTTCCTGAGTTTCCCATGTAATTACCCGAACCATTTCTTCCATATGCTCTGTTCTGAATCTCAACTCTTCCGTCGTGGACAACTGCCTGATTACGAGTGTTGGATGAAGTACAAAGACGGTTGTTGGATTTGTTGGAAAACTTGTTGAAAGCTCGAGAAATTAAAGCAAATCCTTCATTCAATGAATTGAAAGCATCGTCTTCATCACTGTTGGCATTGGTTTAAAGCACAGTATCTGTGTTGTCATACAGAACCAGTTGATTATCAATATATTGCGGTGATGCTTCATATGGAACGAGTTGATTTGATGAAGTTTGTGAGGGATAAGCAGAATGATGTTGTGGTTGGACCAAAGCCTGATTAGATTGTGGAGCAAAATGAGACTGAGCTATCAAAGCTAGTGAGTTTAGAGTTGTTGACGGTGAATAACCTCCACGAGCAGCTTTATCTTTATCAACCTCTGACTGATGATGTTTCAAGTAATCATACAACAACCCATATGAGGCGTTGTGTAGATTCTTTGCTTGACGAACAAAAGTAACATACTTCTGCCATTCAGGGCCAAGACAACTTAGGAACTTTGTATTAACTGCAATCCTGGGTAGAATGATGTTGTGCCTGTCCAAGTCGTTTATGATATTGGTGAACCTATGGTAATAAGACTCTAAGGATTCTCCTGCTTCAATCATGAACATGGTGTATTCCAGATAGAGTTTTGATTCTATATCTTCTTGGTTCAACTCAGTTCCTTCCATGAGAAGATGAACATGTTCCCACATGTCCTTAGCAGTCTTTTGTGCATCAATACTTCTGAAGATAGGATTAGGAATTCCTTGAAGGATGTAGGACATTGCAAGTTCATTGGCTTCTTTTTGAAGTACTTGTTCTTCTGTAAGCTGAGCATCAGGAACAAGAGTCACAGTTGCTTCTCTTGGAGGAATGACATTTGGATCTCCAGGAACCGTTTTTGTAGGCACTGGAAATGGTCCTTCAATAATTACCTTTTTCAAGTATTTTCCATGCGGTTTCTTGAGTTCAATGAACCGTAAGAATCGACTTGCCCATTTCACGTAGTTACCCGGAGTGAGCATAGGAGGTGTGTCTAAGGATCCTGCCTCGTGTCTTGATTGTTGACTACTAATTGCTTCACACATCTGATCAAACCAGTGAGGTTGTTTAGTTGGAAGTGGGCAGGATTGCATCGGTTGTTGTGAATATGGTTGTTGTTGAGGGAATTGTTGTTGTGGGAGAAATTGATGTTGCTGCATTAAGATTTGTTTTTGCGGATACTGTGGTTGTTGAGGATACGGTTGTTGCTGTCGATACTGCTGTTGTTGATTATAGAAGTAATTGAAGTTCGGTGTTTGAGACATCTTGAAGAAGTAACTTGTGGATGATGGATCTTGTAGGATAACGAAGGTTGTTGTTGTAGTTTAGATTGCTAAGTAGAAGATTTGAAGAAAAATCCTTAGTAGAAGAATTAGTCCTTACTCGAAAAAATAAGCCTTACTCGGAGAAATTTCCCTTGCTCGAAGAGTTTGTCCTTACTCGAAGAATGAAATATGAAGAAGTGTATGTTCCCTTACTTGAAGAATTAAAATCCTTATAAGTTCTGATTTCCTAACTCGGAAAATATAACCAAAACTCTGTTACTCGAAGAAAACTCTTGCTCGAAGAATGTAGCTTGCTCTAAGATACGTTACTCGAAGGATGCTTGCTCGAAGGATGAGATTTCAACAAGTATATAATCCCTTAGTAGAAGGATTATTAGGGAAGAAGTTCTGATTTCCTAACTCGGAAAATATACACAGAACTTAAGATTTCTTACTCGAAGGATACTTCTAACTCGAAGGATACTTCTAACTCGAAGGATACTTCTAACTCGAAGGATACTACTAACTCGAAGTGTAACTCGAAGACTTAATGCTTACTAGAAGAACTAACTTCTAACTCGGAGATCTTCAACTCCTAACTCGGAGAATTAAGCTAACTCGAAGAACTAACTTGAAGGATATCTTCTAATTAACTCGAAGATCTTCAAGTCCTAACTCGGAGAAAACGCTCCTAACTCGGAGAATAGTAGCTAAAATTCTTCAAATTTCTACCAAATCTAATCTAAAACAACCTAATTTACCCCTTGGCGATTGATACCACTTGATAGGTCACAAGTTTATCACACAAGATTACTAGATCTAGAGAGAGAGAGAATGGAAGGTTATGCTTAAGAATAATGAATCATGAGATTAACATTAACCAACACCCTCTCCCTTCAAGGGAGGAGGTATTTATAGTATTCTTACAAGTGTTGGGCGTTGCCCTAATGTTAAAGATAAATAAGAGGCCACGGCCCATGGGCCTTCTACATAGGCCGAACCTTAATAACTAACATAAAGGCCTAAGCAACCTATTACAAAATATGACCGATACTTGATAATCTATAACGTGTTCCCAACAATACTCTTCTGTCTCAATTACCAAAATTGTCCATAAGGTCTATTGGCTAATACCGTAAATCCAATAACGTCCAATTCTCATCTAAGCGTAGGTTAATAACACGTATCCAAGTCCAATGTCCAAATCATATCCCATATTATCCAAATAATTTCCGAAACACCATTCGATAAACAAACAAATAAATAAATAACGGAAACTAAAATAAGAAGACAAAACTATTATAATGTTGACTCGAGACTAAACCAAATAAACTCGACTCTTGCCGTGACTCCCCGTGAGTTACGCCTCAACTCACATTGAGCCTAGGTAGCTCTCGGCTAGGACACGATATCACTAAACCAAAACTAAACACAATAACAAACCAACACCTTATGCCGTGACTCATCTTGAGTCACGGCTTGACTCGATATGAGTCAAGTATCACTCGGTTAACGCAAAATATACAAACCGAATCTAAAAAAAATATCCAAACCAAACATAAACCCTAAACAACAACTTAATATCCTATGCCGTGACTCCCTTGAGTAACGGCTCACTCCTCATCGAGCCGTGGTGGCTCTCCGCCTAACCACAACCAAAACAACTCCAAAACCAACACAAATGCAAGTCAAGTAATACTCCTTATACCGTGACTCACCTTGAGTCATGGCTTGACTCTATTTGAGTCTTGCATCCTTCGACCTACGCGACAACACATCCGAACCCAAACATAAACAAATCCAAATCCAACTCCAGGACCACTCATAAACAAACCCAACTAATCCTAAGTCCATGCCATGACTCACCACGAGTCACAGCTCGAATCACCATGAGTCATAGCCCACGACCGAGACCAAACCGATCCAAAAACAATCCAAAATCCAAATCCAAGCCACACAAACATGGAACAAGCTAATATAGATCAAGAAATAAACAAAATAACAAAAACTCTCCCCGAGTCAACTCGACTCGCGAGTTGATTCGGCTGAGTCACTTGACTCGGACCGAGTCGAGGTCAAACCAATTAGATCCACACGGTTTTGATAAAAACAAAGGTTTTTAATTATTAAAAATCGGTTTTAATAATTTTAGAGTTAGGGTTTCGATTTAAATAAAAAAAATATAAAGTGGATGGGGTGTGTGAGGGTTTTACCGAGAGATAAATAGGGTGAGTGAAGTGGCGGTGGGTGGTGGTGTTAACTGTGGTGGCGGCGTGATAGTGTTCGGTTATCAAACGAGCTCCTCGTGAGCTCAAGTGCTCCAGAAATGATCTAGGGGTCCTAATCTACGTTTTGGTGAAGTTTGGTGGTTGGCCGGAAAAATTTCCGGTGATGGTGGTGGCCGGAGACGGCGGTGGTGGTCGGTGGTCCGATGAATGGGAGAGAGAGAGTATAGGTGTGGTGTGTATGTTTTTATGAGAATAAAACAAAGAAAAATGAGTTTTATATGTGGTGCGGGACCAATGATGGACAAAATAAAATAGAGAGGGTGCGGTGTAACTTGTGGGCGGGCGGGGGGGGGGGGGTATACGTGACAACTTAGTGAAACTTTTACAATAATCACTGTGGGACCCATTTGACGTACCAAACGGAATCGAAAAATTATGAAACTTGCGCCATTGTTTCCAAAATAATTTTTCTGATAAAAACGAGTATAAATATGCATAACTTTCTCGAAGTTAATTTATTTAGAAAATTCGATTCTTTTCATGCTTTATAGGTTGTGCTGAAATAACAAAGGGATAACGTTCACGTTTCTCAAGATATCTCGCGTTTCTCAAGTTCAAATAAGTTCAGGATAAAGTTCAAATACTAAAGTAATGCAAAAATAAATATTTGGCTAGTGAAAAGGGTTTGGAAAATTACCGGATGTTACAGCACATACATCATGTTGGGAAATCTATCCCGGATTTCAGTTTAACTTATCAGTTTTGGTTTCAAAAAGGTGAAGGTACTTGCGCTCAAACTATTCTTCGCGTTTCCAGGTGAATTCGGGTCCTCTCTTGGAATTCCAGTGGACTTTCTCAATGGGAATACGACTCCTCTTTAGTCGTTTAACCTCACGTTCCATAATTTCGACGGGCTCCTCAATAAAGTTCGATTGTTCATCAATCTGAATCTCATTGAGTGGAATTACAGCTGTCTCATCGGATAAACACTTCTTCAAATTTGACACGTGGAAAGTAGGGTGTACTCTACTAAGCTCGGGAGGTAGTTCCAGTCTATAGGCTACAGGACCAACCCTGTTCAAAATCTTGAACGGTCCAATGTACCTCGGGTTCAATTTTCCTCGCTTACCAAACCGTATCAAGCCTTTCCATGGTGAGACTTTCAACATAACTTTATCTCCAACTTGAAACTCTAGTGGTTTACGCCTTACATCTGTGTAACTCTTCTGGCGTTCTCTTGCGATTTTCAATCGGTTCTTAATTTGCACGATCTTCTCGGTCGCCTCACGAACAATATCCGGCCCAATGAGCTGAGCTTCTCCTACTTCATCCCAACAGATGGGTGATCAGCATTTTCGACCATACAATGCTTCCAACGGTGCAGCCTTAATGCTTGCGTGATAACTTTTGTTGTATGAAAACTCAATCAAAGGCAAATGGGTATCCCACCCATTTCCAAAATCAATTACACATGCTCGAAACATATCTTCTAAAGTCTAAATTGTCCTTTCACTTTGGCCATCGGTTTGCAGGTGGTATGCGATACTCATGTCGAGGTTCGTGCCAAAGGCATCCTGAAGTGATTGCCAAAAGTTAGAAGTGAATCTGCTGTCTCGGTCAGAGATGATAGATATTGGTGCTCCATGTCTCAATACTATTTCCTTCACATAAAGTCTAGTCAACTTGTCCATACTGTAGTTTTCTTTGATGGGTAGAAAATGTGCCGATTTCGTTAGTCGATCGACTATAACCCAAATAGCGTCGAAACCAGCTGAAGTCCTTGGAAGTTTGGTGATGAAGTCCATAGTAATCCGTTCCCATTTCTAATCGGGAATCTCAGGTTGCTGTAGAAGACCAGACGGTTTCTGATGTTCGGCTTTAACTTTCGCGCACGTAAGACACCTGCGAACATAATCGGCAATGTCTGGCTTTCATGTTTGGCCACCAATATAACTCCTTGAGATCGTGATACATCTTGTCGGATCCTGGGTGTATAGAGTACTTTGACTTATGAGACTCGAGCATGATTAAGTCTCGCAGTCCTCCAAAACGCGGCACCCAACTTCTTCCCTTAAAACACCAAGTTCTATCGAAACTCTTCTCAGACTTCTTCTGTGTCATACCATAAAGATTCTCACTCTTGAGGTCTTCTTGTTTCACGGCTTCTTTTTGAGCATGGAGAATTTGGGTGGGAAGGTTTGAATTGATAGTCAAAACCAAAGCTCGAATTCGTAGCCGCTTCAACCGTTCCTTCCGGCTCAAGGCATCTGCCACGACGTTCGCTTTTCCCGGGTGGTATTGAATTTCACAATCATAGTCGCTTAAGGTTTCCAACCATCATCATTGCCTCATATTCAACTCCTTCTGATCCAAAATATGTTGAAGACTCTTGTGATCGGTAAAGACAACACACTTCATCCCATATAAGTAGTGCCTCCACATTTTGAGTGCAAAAATCACTGCTCCTAACTCCAAATCATGTGTGGTAGACTTCTCCTCATGAGCCTTAAGTTGTCGGGAAGCATATGCCATGAATTTCCTTCGTTGCATCAAAACTGCTCCTAACCCTTGATATGATGCATCACAATAAACCACGAAATCTTCCACTCCATCTGGTAATGCCAAAATCAGTGCACTGCAAAGTTTTTGCTTCAGAGTTTGAAATGATTCTTCTTCATCCTTTCCCCACACATACTTCTTATCCTTCCGAGTCAACGTAGTTAACAGTTTAAATACTTTGGAGAATCCCTCGATGAATCTCCTGTAATATCCAGCCAATCCCAGAAATTGACGGATTTCTGTGGCATTAGAAGGTGTTGGCCAGTTCTCAATAGCTTCGATCTTCGCGGGATCCACATGTAACCCTTCGCTGTCAATCACATGACCAAGAAATTGTACCTTGCGAATCCAAAATTCACACTTAGAGAACTTTGAGTATAAATGCTCTTCCTTGGGAAACTTAAGAATCATCGTCAGGTGTTGCTTGTGTTCTTCTTCACTCATGGAGTAGATCAAAATGTCTTTGATGAAAACTATGACAAACTTGTCCAAATATGGTTTACACACTCGGTTCATGAGGTCCATGAATACAGCAGGTGCGTTTTTCAAACCAAAGGGCATCACTTGAAATTCATAGTGGCCATATCGAGTCCTAAAAGTTGTCTTGGGAATATCCTCTTCCCGGACTCTGAGTTGATGATAACCCGACCGTAAATCTATCTTGGAGTAGTAACCTGATCCTTGTAGCTGGTCGAACAAATCGTCGATCCTAGGTAACGGGTAGCGATTCTTCACTGTTAGCTTGTTCAGTTCAAGGTAGTCAATATACATTCTAAACGATCCGTCCTTGTTCTTCATGAACAACACTGGTGCTCCCCAGGGTGAGGAACTAGGTCAAATAAACCCTTTATCCAACAACTTTTGGAACTGCTTAGACAACTCTTGCATCTTCGTCGGAGCTAGTCGATACGGTGCACGTGCCACGGGTGCAGCTCCCGGAACTAGGTCAATAAGAAATTCCACTTGTCGAATCGGTGGAAGTCCAGGCAGATCTTCAGGAAATACTTTAGGAAATTCACGCAAAATCGGAACATCCTCGAGTTACTTCTCTCCCGACTCTTTCTTGGACACATGTGCTAGGAATGCATGACATCCTTTCTCGATGTACTTCAGGGTCTTAATACAAGATATGATACTTAAACGGGTTCCGCTACGGTCTCCGCGGACAACCAAGGTTTCGCCATTGAGAGGGATATGAACAAATCGTTCACCACAAATGATACTCGCATGATGTTTGGATAGCCAATCCATACCAACCACTACATCGAAGCTTCTGAGTTCAATGGGCATGAGATCGATACTAAACGGGTGATCTAGGAGGTTTAGGGCACAGTCTCGGATTATGGTGCAAGTGTTAACTAAATTACCATTAGCTAGTTCAATACCATAGCAGGTGTCTAGAGAGGTAGGGGTGAGGTTAAGTAGTGGTGAAATCGTAGAAGACAAAACTCATATCGGCACCAGAATCGAATAAAACTTTAACACGAAGATTGTTGAGTAGGAACGTACCGGTGACTACATTCGGATCCTCCTGCTGCTCCCCATTGCCCATCACATATGCTCTACCACGAACGCCTTCAGTTCTCCAACCTGTTTTCTTTGGGCAATGAATCTTGTAGTGACCACGCTCTCCACATCCAAAACAAGTTACCACTGGCTGTGCGTTACTCCCAGTAGCCACAGCTCTGCCCTTACAATCCTTAGCAACATGTCCAACCTTATGACATTTCTGACACCTAGTTGTGCATGGTCCAGCGTGATGCTGATTACGCTTATCACAAAATGGATGCGGCCCAGCATACCCTCCAACTTGTGCTGGTGCAGCTACATAAGCCCTGACAGTCTCTTGTCTTTTGTTCTGCTGGTGGTGATGATTGTTGTTACGGTACTGGTTGTTGTTGTTGTTGTGATGATGGTTATGGTGAGGGTGACTGTTGTTTTTGCGGTTGTTGAAGTTGTTGTAGTTGTTATTTCTCCTATTGTCATCCCACTTTCGTTTGCTGTCATAGTTGTTACCCTTCTGAACAGTGCCATGCTTAACCACTTGATCCATAAGTCGTTTAGATATGCGAATAGCATCATCCAGAGTCTGAGAGTTGTAAGATGTCACGTGTCCTTCAATACTGGAAGGTAGACCACCAATGAACTTCTCCAGTAATTTCTCATTATCTGGCACCATGTGAGCACAGAAAACCTTCAATTCTTGAAATCGTCGCACATAAGTAACAAGATCAACACCCTTTACAGCCAAATAGTAGAACTCAGTATCTAACTTCCTCATATCACTACGAGAACGAGAACAATACTTCTTGACGATATCCTTCTTAAACTCTTCCCATGAAGTATAATAAGCATTCCCTAACCCCATATCTTGAGCATAAGCGTTCCACCAAGACAATGCATGCTCCACCAAGGTACCTGTCGCATACTTCACCTTGCAATCCTCAGAACAGTTACTCCTTAGAAACACCGACTCCATTTTCTCGAACAACTGAGTTAGACCAACAGCTCATTCAGTTCCTTTAAAAGTAGTAGGCTTACAATTCATGAACTCCTTTTAAGTACATAAACGGTTCTCATTGACAGCTTGCACTCCTGCTTGTCCAACATTCGGGTTGCCAACACCTGCTTGCCCGGCAAGCGCCACGGCAATGCCATCATCAATCAACTTCTGGATCGCAGCTGGGGTCATCTTCCTAGGTGGCATAATTCTATCAATCATTACAAATATACAACACTATAAGTATTTGATTAATGTAACAAAATCACATCACAAGATAAACAACACCATGATATCATCATAATATAGCACACATTCAACATCAATAATAGTACATCACCAAAATACATCATAGATTTAATACTTGCTATAAGTCTTACAAGATATGCAAAACGATCACAAGTTTCTGATAAAATCTACTAACTGAAACTATTCAGTTTAGTACGTAAAAAGGTAAACCACTATCATGATACTAAACTACCATAAATAAGATGATCTCTACACTCTCACTGATGATCTCCCTCATACCTAGCCAAAACATCAATACTGTCATCAAAACGGAAACGCGCCATCCTATCATAGTATGCCTGCCACTGCATGGCATGGATCTCATCCCTCAACTCCTGAATACTACGCTGGTAGTGACGACTATCGATATCAGTGAACATTGCTCCAAGATCAAACTTCTCCACAATCTTCTCGACCTCTGTCATCTTCTTTTCTAACGATGCCAAACGCTCCCGAATCTTTGTATATGCCTTCTCTGTAGAACTCAACCTCGCAGCCTGCTCATACAACTCCACATACAAATCACCTGTGGCTCTCCTATCTCCCTTAATCTCCTTCCTCAACTCTAAAACATCAGACTGTCGCGCACATAATTGCCTAGACATCGACATATAACGGCCCTGGCACCAAGAGATGTCCTGCCTCAAATGACTCAGCTCGGCTCTGAGTTCGGTAGGGGCAACTCGCTATGCAGTCGAAGACTCGCCGATCTCAAATGTAGACGTCACCTCTATAGCTAGAGCATGACCTAATGCATCTGAAGTATCGGACTCATAAGTAATGTTCGACACTGCTGGTGAAGGTGGCATGGGGAGAGCCTCCTGCTCCTCCTCCAATGGCTCATCTTCATCATCGTCATCATCATCATCATCATCCATCTCCTCATCATCATCCATCTCCTCATCATCGTCTATCTCATCATCCTGCGGGTGAGGTACATCAATAGGGTGTGGGTCCTCCTCTGGACTCGGTGGTGCAAGTGGGTGATCAACGGGTGCAACTGATAACTGACCGGTAGGGACTGGTGTAGGCATAATACTCTATAAGGAGTATCGGGAAAAGTATAAAAATTCTAGCCAATTTTTATAAAATAGTTTTATATGAAGTGAGATATCAGTGGAAAATCCAAGCATATAATAGTGCAAAAGCATGCACATATAAAAGTTTAAGTAAAGCAATTAAAGAGCGAAGTGGCACGGAGGGCTGATGGCTATCGATTTCGAAAATGTTTTGACACACACAAAAATGTTTATAGTCGTGTATGACCTAGTTCTCTATAAATAGTGGCTCAGATACCGTTTTGTAACATCCCCAACTTGGAATATGGCAGCGGAACGGAGCTTGGGGTGCTACATGAGGGGTAAGACAGTCACATCCATATAAAACGTTCTCATAACGAGACGTTTTAGCAAAAATATATCATTCGAATACTAAATTAAACATTTAGAGTCTAAAAGACTCTCAAACATGAGTTGCAGCAGAAATAAATTGCAGCGAAAATAAAACATAGTTTGCAGCGGAATTAAAAGACACAGTTTTAAAAGATTGTTCGAATGATAAGATAGTAGAGATAGATAATAAAGCCCAAGATAGCCATCAAAAGTCTTCAGCCACTCCCGGTGCTCACAAATATGCATCAATTACCTAAGATAATACATGCTAAAAAGTCAACACAAAGGTTAAGTATAATCCATAGGTTTAATAAATAACAGTTGAGCACAAGATTTTAAGTCTGGAAGATATATGTAACAAATACAAATATCTGGTAAGCATCAAATAATTCTGCTAAGCTCATGACACACAAAGCGTTAACCGGCACCAATAACCTTGGCATAAGTCGACAGTAACCGTGGAATTTCATAATATAATAGTTGCCCCCAAAGCTAGGTACTTTGCCAGATACCTAGTAAAACTCGAATATAGTACATCACATGTGGACCGACCTTAGTCCACTTGGCGGGAAGGTCAATTCCTATAGGCCTATAAACTATAATCGCGCTCACTCACAAGTGATTAATGGTTCATGATCGAGGGGCTTGCTTTTGGCAAGGACGATACTTAGCATTATCGTTTTAGTCAGGAATAGCATACCAATAAACAATTGTGCTCATAAAAATAAGTAAATAGCATGTATCTCCCCCATGGGTTTTTAAACAATTTAAAAGTAAAGTGGGACTACGAATCACACCTTTGTAATAGTATAGAAACAAGATTTCACAAATGGTCAGATGAAATAGCACGGCAAATGAACCTCAGCACAACCTAATATGTGAATAATATGCCTCAGCAATAAACCTCAAAGAGATTTATAAAGTAATACTCGTATTTGAAATGAAAAGGTTTTGTTTCAATGGCGTTTGAGAGAAATAACATTTAAGACTCGTGTGGATACGAGAAGTTAAGATAATAAAAGTCGAGAAACACAAACGGATACGAAGAAAAGAATAACGAAAAGAGAGAAGAACTAAGATTAAGAAGAAGAATAAAATAATAAAGACAAGAAAGAAAACATCAATAGGTTGTTTCGGTGTTTTACCCATTTCCCAAATAGTTGATAAAACATCTTGATTTAGGAAGAAAACGTATAAGTTTTGAAAAGGTTTTTAGGATATTGAGTAATCATAAACGATTAAGTTATAAAAGATTTTATCAAAATTTGGGCATGATGCGTCCGATTATAAAGCATTTTCAAGTCGTTACGAATCTTGAATATAAGTTTTATTGTCACATTTTACAAGTTAAATATATATAATTGGACACTATCATTCGCGTATATATTAGTTGTCAAGTTTATCGACCATTTTGTGTATGTTCGGGTCCAAATATATTAAGCTCTTATGAGTCTAACATACTCTTTTGTCTCAATTACCAAAATCGTCCATAAGGTCCATCGGCTAATACCGTAAATCCAATAACATCCAATTCTCATCCAAGCATAGGTTAATAAAATGTATCCAAGTCCAATGTCCAAATCATATCCCATATTATCCAAATAATTTCCGAAACACCATTCGATAAACAAATAAATAAATAAATAACGGAAACTAAAATAAGAAGACAAAACTATTATAATGTTGACTCGAGACTAAACCAAATAAACTCGACTCTTGCCATGACTCCCCGTGAGTCACGGCTTGACTCACAATGAGTCTAGGTAGCTCTCGGCTAGGACACGATATCACTAAACCAAAACCAAACACAATAACAAACCAACACCTTATGCCGTGACTCATCTTGAGTCACGGCTTAACTCGATATGAGTCAAGTATCACTCGGCTAACGCAAAATATACAAACCGAATCTAAAAAAAAAATATCCAAACTAAACATAAACCCTAAACAACAACTTAATATCCTATGAGTCACGGCTCACTCCTCATCAAGCCGTGGTGGCTCTCGGCCTAACCACAACCAAAACAACTCCAAAACGAACACAAACACAAGTCAAGTAGTACTCCTTATGCCGTGACTCACCTTGAGTCACGGATTGACTCGATTTGAGTCTTGCATCCTTCGACCTACGCGACAACACATCCGAACCCAAACATAAACAAATCCAAATCCAACTCCAAGGCCACTCATAAACAAACCCGACTAATCTTAAGTCCACGCCGTGACTCACTACGAGTCATGGCTCAACTCACCATGAGTCATAGCCCACGACCGAGACCATACCGATCCAAAAACAATCCAAAATCCAAATCCAAGCTACACAAATAAGGAACAAGCTAATATAGATCAAGAAATAAAAAAAATAACCAAAAATCACCCAGAGTCAACTCGACTCGCGAGTTCACTCGGCTGAGTCACGTGAATCGGACCGAGTCGAGGTCAAACCAATTAGACCTACACGGTTTTGATAAAAACAAAGGTTTTTAATTATTAAAAATCGGTTTTAATAATTTTAGAGTTAGGGTTTCGATTTAAATAAAAAAATATAAAGGGGATTGGGCGCGTGAGGGTTTTATCGAGAGAGAAATAATGTGAGTGAAGTGGCGGTAGGTGGTAGTGTTGACTGTGGTGGCGGCGTGACGGTGTTCGGTTATCAAACGAGCTCCTCGTGAGCTCAAGTGCTCCAGAAATGATCTAGGGGTCCTGATCTACGTTTTGGTGAAGTTTGGTGGTTGGCCAAAAAATTTTCGGTGACGGTGGTGGCCAGAGATGGCAGTGGTGGTCGGTGGTCTGATGAATGGGAGAGAGAGAGAGAGAGAGTATTGGTGTGGTGTGTGTGTGTTTTTATGAGAATAAAATAGTGAAAAATGAGTTTTATATGTGGTGAGGGACAAATGATGGACAAAATAAAATAGAGGGGGGTGCGGTGTAACTTGTGGGCGGGGAGGTATATGTGACAACTTACTGAAACTTTTACAATAATCACTGTGGGACCCATTTGACGTACCAAACGGACTTGAAAAATTATGAAACTTGCGCCATTGTTTCCAAAATAATTTTTCTGATAAAAACAAGTATAAATATGCATAACTTTCTCGAAGTTAATTTATTTGGCAAATTTGATTCGTTTCGTGCTTTCTAGGTTGTGCTGACATAATAAAGGGATAACGTTCATGTTTCTCATGATATCTCGCGTTTCTCAAGTTCAAATAAGTTAAGGATAAAGTTCAAATACTAAAGTGATGCAAAAATAAATATTTGGCTAGTGAAAAGGGTTTGAAAAATTATCGGATGTTACATTAGGTCCAACTAACTCATTAGTCATGGGTAGGTTAGGGTTTATTAGGGTTTAAAAAGTGTTGTAGAGCGGTTTAGTGCTTTTGTCCATTTGAGAAAAGAGAAGAGAAAGATGGACAAATGGTTTATCTATGAGTGTTGACCAAGCAATGGACAATGCTTTGACTCCTAATTTGAAATTCAAATTTCAAATCCAAATGTTAGTTGTTGTAGAATGATTGTGGCTTTATTCAAAAGAAGATGAGTGTATAAGAGGGAAACTATTTAGAATAGGGAGCAAGATGAGTAAAATAATAAAGTGTTCATAAAGTGGGGAGCAAGTCATGGGTAAGGGGGTGTGTGTTCATAGATTGCAGAGCAAGCCATGGAAGAGGAGCCTATGTTTATTAAGTGGTGGACAAGGATTGAATGGAGGAGTGTGTGTTTTTGAACGGGGAACAAGGTTAAATAAAGAAAGAGTGTAAATAACTTTAAGTGTTGAATCTTGTTGTGACTTTATATAACATCTTAAATATCATGTACGAACTTGTACTGAAAGACCAAACTTTTTCGGGTAAGAGGAAAACCGAATTTGAATAACCCGATGCGCAACTCAACCTCTAGCGCGCTGGCTGTGGCACGTCAGCGTGCCAAATCTGGTTTTTGTGCGTTATTGGTTTTAAGCTATCGCTAATGATTTTATGTGTCTTCTAATACATATTTTTCATCATTAAAACATAAATGTGATCGTAGCCATCATTTGCACAAACAATTTTTTATATATTTTTTGTTTCAGGAAATATTTGACTTTGCTAAACTGACATGTTGTTGAAGTTGATGTTATTTAAATTTAGTTATTGATATTTGTTCTAGACATTATGTATGTTTAATAGCACATAATGATAATTGAAATAAAATGTTTTTTCCAAATATCTTTATAAAAAATTTAAAGGTGAATTGAAGGGTTTGTGTGCAAACAACACAACGTCTTTCACACTTTCCTTCTCTGAATGCTGAAGGGTCACACTGGTGCACACTAAACGGGATAGTACAAGCGGAAATAAGAAACGAGTTACGAAATGAAATGAAGAAGATGAGGAAATGCAAATACGGTAAATTGGATTCTGATTTACATAGAAAACTCGTCGACCCAAAGAAATATCAGAGCATGATAGGTTCTGTATTGTATCTAACAGCCAGTAGACCTGATATTGTATTTGTTGTTGTTTATTATCCCGGTTTCAGGCAAAGCCTACCGAAGCTCACCTCAAAGAGGTCAAAGGGATCTTTCGATATTGGCCTGGATAGTATCAGAAATTGCAATTTCTTCAGGAGTTGGTGATGTAACACTTATCAATCTTTCAAACAATTGAATCTGAAGCTCTTCAAGTGTTGGTTCCTTTGGCATTGATGGTTTGGTTTGTAGGACAAGTAGAACTGTAGCAACAATGTTTTTGAGAAGACCTTCGATGTTTGGTTCAAGATATTCTTTGACTTTCTTTGGTGTGATTCTAGGCAAGTACTTTTTCAAGTATTCTTCAGTGTTTCCCTTGATCGCAGTAAACATCTTATCCTGAATGTCATCGGAAAGGAATTCATCAACTCGAGCTTTTGTGCTTTGGAGCTCGTTCACTTGTCCAGCATGACCGGTAACCATATTTGTTAATGTTTCGATCTGTTCAAGAAGCTTGTTATGTTTCTTTACTCTTGCAAGCTTCACGGCCTGTTTCACCTTCATCGATGCTTGAGAGACCAACGGATTGATGGGTTTCTTGATGGATTTGCTTGTTGATGTTGTTTGTGTTGGTGGTGGTGAAGAATGTGTTGATGATTCAGGAATGACAGACGGATCCTTGTTAACATTTGTGTCCATGTCTTTTGGAGGAGAGTGTGGAGGTATAGTTGGAGGTGTTTGAATATAGTTTGTCAGCTTCCCTTTCATCAGCAATTTTCCTAGCCAACCTTTCTTCCTCCTCCTTTTGTTTTAGCCTCATTTGTTCTTCCTCCTTTGCCTTCTTTTCCAACTCCAATTCTTCAACGGCTTTTCTTATTACTTCATCATCAATTATCACATTCTCCGTGTTATCATCATCATTCATGTCAAAGTCTTTAATTTGTTCTTGATGGACCTCCTTCATGATGAGATTTCCTTTTTCATCCAGTTCCTCGTCATTACCGGGTTGATTAACCAGATTTGATCAAGGTTGAGTGACTCCTCCTGCACTTTCAGACCTACCGGGTTGATTAACCGGAATGATGAGGGTCTGATCTTCTTGGGTCACATCTTCACCAAAATCTTTGTCAATATCTTCATCCATTTTCCTCTGTTTATCAAGTATTTTCTTTCTTCTCCTCTCTTCATCAGCTTTAAGTGACACAAGACTTTCATCCTGAGCAATCTTGGTAGCAATTTCTTCTTTGTAGATTATTGGTTCTTCATCGGTATCCGTTTCTGAACCAGATTCCTCTTCTTCTACAATCTGTTCATCTTCAGGCTCAGGCTTAGCAATTTTGATAGGTACTCTCCTCTTGGTGTATTTAGGAGGACCTGGTTTTATTTTCTTCGTGGTGCTGGATGTGCTTGCTGTCTTGATACCCCCTTTGCTCGAGTCTTTGCTGGAGTAGGTTCATCATCATACTTGCTGAATGTGACATACCCTTCCTTGAAAGCTTTATCATACTTAAGGTATGCTTGTGTTTTCTTGATCTTATCTGTAAGAAGAGAGTCAGGAAGTCTCATCCCTTGTTTGCGAGTGCTTCCTTTTGGGATGTAAACTTGATTGACTGTTTTGTCCATAACAAATAGATGCTTCTCTGGATCTTCTAAACTGTCTTCATTGTCATCAAGAAGATGGTAGATGAGTAACTTGGTGTATCTGATAAAAGGGATTTTGGTAAATGGTTTTAAGTAATGACTCTGAATCTGAAAGACTATGTCATCCCAGATAAGTTGAGCGTAATCGATTTATTTCTGATTCAATATTCCCCAGAAGATTTGCAAGTGAGGAAGACGAGGATTTTCATGACCGCTGTCTCTTCTGGTGATTGATCTAGCCAAGATGTAGTAAATGGTTCTCCACGGTTGGGGAATGAGCTTGGCTTCGACCTTGGAGAATGATTTCAGTGACTTGTTTGGTTGTACATCATAACCAATTTCTAAAAGGAAGTTGAGAACGACTTCTTCTGAAGGAGTAGGATGAGACTTCTTGGTCGGTGTAGGAGCTTCCGGCAGAAGTAAGGTTTTACGAAGATAATTGACATCAACAGTGACTTCTTTTCTGTCCAGTGTGCAGGTGAATGAGTCTTCTCCCATATCCAACTTGATTGTGTGCCACATCTAGTGACTGTAGAACTCAGGAATGGATTCAGACTTATCTAGCATGCTCTTACATTTGAGTAGTTTGAGAATTTCAATTGCTATTTGACATGATGGTTCAGCACACTTGATTTTGTGAAATTCTACACGTGCGTTGTTCTTGCCAATTTCCACGTCATAACCTTGTGGAAAGGTGTTTTGTTTTGTGAGCATGGGAAGTGGTTGTTGAGCAGCCATTAGTGAATTCTGAAACATCAATCAAAGACACAAATATGCAGGATACAAGAAATTTAGGATATTGTTAAAGTTATGATAATTCATGAGTCCACTTTCTTGCATCATTGATTTAGCATGTTTAATGGTTATTAACTTTGCAAAATGACATGCATTATGTGACAGATTCAATTGTGATGACACTTATGCAATATCGATAACATTAGACTTTATTCAAATTTCGACGTACTTAAAACTCAATTGAGACAATGTTAATGAATTGCGACGGATTTATATAGTTCTGAAAATTTTCGCTAATTCCGATGAATATTGAATTCCGACAGGTTTTGTCCAATTGCGATGTAATCCTTTTTAATTGCGATAACTTTGTCCAATTGCAATACAATATTGAATTTCGGAAAATTTGAAGCAATTCCGACAAGGTTATCCAATTCCGGTAGATTTTGAATTTCGATGAATTTTGTGCAATTGCGATGTAAATTTTTTAATTGCGATAAACCACGTACAATTGCGATGAAAAATTTGAATTGCGATAAACCATGTCCAATTGCGATGAAGAATTTGAATTTTGATAAATTTTGTGCAATTGCTACAAATTTATGCAATTCCGACAAGGTTATCCAATTCTGATGGATTTTGCAATTTCAAAAATTTCTTATACAAGAAATTCTGATGAACACTGTAGACATACTTTGTTCTTTTTGATTCTTTATCGAAATTTGATTCATGTCCAAATTATAATACACCACAAGTTATAATATGATCTTTTAGCTCATTTAAACACATCCAAAAACAGTTTATCTGATTTGAGAACAACCATTTACAATTTCGATGAACCCTCATTTCAATCATGTCGAAATTCAAGTTAGTGGATTATATGTTTATGTGAATGATTCCCTTAGGTTCCTATGATGATTCTAAGCTCAATGGTCTGAATTTTAACATTTTTTAGCCATGAATCAAGAGGTTTGAACATGGTCGAGTTCTTCATAAACCCTAAACATCGAAATTAATTCAAACACGTTTCTGGGTATGATTAGATGATCAAATAATGTTACAAAACATGTTAGAACACTATCCCACCCAATCAATTAGACCAAAACATGCATAAATGATTTTCCCCAAATCATACGTATAAACCCTAATTTTAAAATATCATCAATACGTGTTTCTGGATACGATTGGGTTATAGAAACATGTTAATAACTTGATTAGGAACAAAACCCACCATAGAATTTAAACAAAAACACTCAGAATCAAAATCCTCCAATTCGACCAAACCCTAAATCTTTTTCATTCGATTTAGAAAAATTTAGCCGTTGGATCTTTGTGAAATCAAAAACCATTTCTTATATTTGTATGATAAACATGATTCCACTTACAGTTTATTGAAAACACGAACGGATTTGAAGATTTAATGTGGTTCGTTGATCTTGGTAGTTGAAATATTTAATGTGTTTGGTGCAATTCAGATGCAGTAAATGTATCCATTTTTTTGTTTTTGTGTAAAAATCAAACTTTCAACTATTGTCACTTTAAGTCCCTTAACGACATAACTTAGCAATCTAAGTCCCTTACTCACAAAATATTAACAAGACTTGACATTATTTTGACAAGAACAATTTTCATACACCCCCTTGACTTATGAATATTAGAAAACATTTTAAGATCAAGGAGGGTATCATGGGAATAATATTACCAACACATGTTTAAAACAACAACTTTTTGGAAATATGCAAGTACAAATTTTAAGGAAAAATATTAAAACTTGAATTTCATACTCCCCCTTAACACTTGTTCGGAAAAATTGGTAATTTGTTTAAATGAACAAAGTGTTGACGGAAATTTTGTACTTGCATTTTTTTTAAATAAAGAAAGATGAAAACGAAAATCCTTTTTGTTGTTTTTGATAAGATATTGTTGGGAACACGTTTTGTAATATTTCAAGTATTGATCATTTGTATTAATTAGGTTGCTCATTAAATGGGCGTTAAGTTAGTTAAGCACCACACAACTCCATTAGAAGCCCATGGGCCGTGTGGTTATGTAAATTCCTTCTAAAAAGAATCAAGGCAAAGGTTGCCCTAACCTTTGCCTATAAATACTAGGCTAATGTAAGCATTTCATTTGTTGGTTTTATTCTCCATGTAAGCCGAACTCTTGCTCATATTATACGTGAATGAATCAACCATTCTTTTCTTCTATATCTCTCTAGTTCTCTCGTTATATCTTAGTTATACGTTTTATATAGTTGTTGTACATGGTGATATATACTTGTGTTAAGTTAAAATAGGACCCATCAAGTGGTATCATTCGCTAGAAGATAGTTAGATCGTGTGTTTTTGAGTAGATTAGATCGTTATTTACATTTCAAGTTTGGTTGTGTGGTTATTTGCGACAAAAGGTCTCATTTCTTTCACTTTTCTTCACACTTGTAAAGTGTAAAGATCCATATAGTGAGTAGAAATCAGATTTGAAGTCGAAAGTTTAGTTCTTGTTCGATTTTTTATTCGTTTTACACTAGATTTCTTAAGTTACGTTTTGTCGGAATTCACCAAATTATGTTTAAAGCATTAAAGTTTGTAACTTTCTTATTATTTAAGGTTTTTTAAACGTTTTGAACCGGAAAAATCCTGTTAAAGCATCGTTTTTAAGTCGTATAAGTGATTTGAAAAATCTGGCATTTAATCAGAATTGGTGAAAAGAGGGTTTGTCGGAATTCAGTTTTGAGGGTTTGTCGGAATTGCTAGCTAGGGTTTATCGGAATTCAGCAGACTTAAGGGTTTATTGGAATTCAGCAGACTTAAGGGTTTATCGGAATTGGCGTTCAGTAGATTTCTTGCTTGTATAAGCTTGTGAAAATACTTCGACTTTGAGGAAAATCTCCTATCTTGTATAAGGTAGTGAGCAAATTATCGGAAGTGTAATTTAGATAAGCTATCGAAATTGCCAGTTCTATTGCAATTTAGATAAATTATCGGAATTGTCAAATTCTGTCGCAATTGCAAAGTCCATCATAATTCTCAGATTCATCGAAATTCACTAGTCCATCGGAATTCAGCCATTTTTGTCAAATCCATCGGAATTGTAAAATTTCATCGGAATTCAACCATTTTTGTCAGAATTGGATAAATCCATCAGAATTGTAAAATTTCATCGGAATTCAGCAACCTCATCGCAATTCAGCAACCTTATCGCAATTGGCAACTGTGAACAGTGTTTCATCGGAATTGATAGTGAACAGTAATTTGTCGGAATTGAACAAGAAATACATCTAAATTAGCACTTAACCAAAACCAAACTTTATAACTCATAACACACATCTCAATTGTCTACAAGATCCACAAGAACACAAGAATGTCTCAACCACCAAACCATAACTATTTCTACAATCAACAACAACAGTATCATTAGCAACAACAATATCATCAACAACCACAATATCCTCAACAACAAGTTTTCATGCAACAACATCAGTTTTTCCATCAACAACAACAATATCCACAACAACCGATGCAGTCTTATCAACTTCCACCTAAACAACCTCACTGGTTTGACCAAATGTGTGAAGCAATTAGCAGTCAACAATCCAAAAACGAGGCCAGATCCTTAGATACACCTCCAATGCTTACTCCGACTAATTACGTGCAGTGGTCAAGTCGATTTTTACGGTTTATTGAACTCAAGAAACCGCATGGTAAGTACTTGAAAAAGGTAATTATTGAAGGACCATATCCAACACCTACTACAACGGTTCCTGGCGATCCAAATGCCATTCCTCCAAGAGAAGAAACTGTTACTCCTGTTCCTGATGCTCAGCTCACAGCAGAACAAGTACTTCAGAAAGAAGCTAATGAACTAGCAATGTCTTATATCTTTCAAGGAATTCCCAATCATATCTTTTGAAGTATCGATGCACAAAAGACTGCTAAAGACATGTAGGAACATGTTCATCTTCTCATGGAAGGAACATAGTTAAACCAAGAGGATATGGAATCTAAGCTCTATCTGGAATACACCATGTTTATGATTGAAGCTAGAAAATCCTTAGAGTCTTATTACCATAGGTTTACCAATATCATCAACGACTTGGACCATCACAACGTCATACTACCCAGGATTGCAGTGAATACTAAGTTCCTAAGTTGTCTTGGACCTGATTGGCAGAAGTATGTAACTTTTGTTCGACAAGCTAAAAATCTACACAACGCCTCATATGGGTTGCTGTATGATTACTTGAAGCATCACCAATCAGAGGTTGATAAAGACAGAGCAGCTCGTGGAGGTTACTCACCATCATCAACTCCAAACTCACTAGCTTTGATTGCTCAGTCTCATTTTGCTCCACAAACAAATCAGGGTTTTGTCCAACCACAACATCATTCTGCTTATCCCTCACAAACTTCATCAAGCCAACTTGTTCCATATGAAGCATCATCACAACAAACTGATAATCAACTGGTTCCATTTGACAACACCGATTCTATGCTTTACTCAAATGTCAACAGTGATGAAGACGATGCTTTCAACTCGTTGAACGAAGGATTTGCTTTGATTGCTAGAGCTTTTAGCAAGTTTTCAAACAAATCAAACAACCGTCTTAGGTCTTCATCCAACACTCGTAATCAGGCAGTTGTTCATGATGGCAGAGTTGAGATTCAAAACAGAGCTTCTGGGAGATATGGTTCGGGTGGCTATATGGGAAACTCACCTGGGCAGAGGTTTAATTCAGTTGGAAGTAGCAGGAACAACACTGGTAATGCTTGTTGATTTAGGGAATTCTAGGATTGCAAACACTATGGTGAAATGTTACAACTGTGGAGGGAAAGGTCACTTGGCCAATGCTTGCCCCAAACCAAGTACCAGAGGGAGTGCATATCACAAGGAAGCTCTTCTTCTTGCTCTTAAAGATGAAGCTGGAGGCACTCTTACAGAAGGAGCACAACTTCATGGCTAATGCTTACTCGGATGATGACATGGAAGATCTAGAAGCCAATGCAGCCATGATGTTGATGGCTAATATGCAAGAGATGCACATGGGTGAAACATGACCGGTTTATGATACCGATGGCTTGTCTCAGGTACCTGACTCTAAATGTCTCATTCATGAAATTGTATCACCCTCTGCATCTGCATCAACTAAAGACCATGTTGGTCAAGAAGACTCATTCTTATCTCCTCAAGTCGATGACCAAATAAACACAGTAGTTACATTTGATGAAGATCAAATTAACCCGGTCATTACATTTGATGATCCTCTTGATGATGATAATAATGATTAACTTGAACAAGATGATCTTTTACTTGGTCAAGATCCAGAGCTCATGACCTTGCTCTTGACCACCCAAAAACAGTTAGATGCACAGAAATTCCAAATTGATAGATGCAATGAAATAAATAGAAATTTAAAAGCAAAAGTTGCATTGTTGACTAAGGATCTTGAGTGCTACAAACTTCAACTTTCAAACTCTGAAACAAAAGAAAAACGGGAAAAAAGTTTTGAGGTTGCATTCCAACAATCTTATGTGAAAGAACAAGAGTTAGAACATCAGGTACGTGAATTAACCGTTTCCAAAAATGAATTAATTTCACAAAAGGAACAAGAAAGATTAGATTTTCAAAAACAAGTTGACATCCTACACTTTGAACTTTCCAAAACAAAAACAGAGTTGACAACTTGTCAAGATAATTTTTCTGAACACAAACAAATATCAAGGAAACGAGTTGATTCCTATCTTAAGGAAATCGTTGAGTTGGAATGCAAACTTAAAGAGTTTCAAAACGTTGTGTATAAAACTGGTGAGTCAGTAACCACCATTCAGAAATTTTCTCTCAAGCAAAATCCCCAAGGACATGGCATTGGTATTGGGGATGACAAACAAAGTTTTTTACATAAAGCACTCAAGGAATTGGGGATGACAATCCGAAGTTATACAGTGCTGAACATCTGTTTGATGACTCTTTCATGCGTGTTGTTGTTTATAATCGTGAAGAGGAAATGGAACAGGACGAAGAGAGTCGATCTAAGGTGAGTAATGTAAAATTTAATAAACCATATGATTACTCAAGAGTATCTTATATTAGCGACACTTTCGTACCACAACAAGATAAATCAGAGCAAACATGGTCTTAAATAGAAATGAATGAAACTTCTGAAGTTGTCCCTGTGAACACAGTAGCACAAGTCAATGGCCCGTTACCAAATCAAGGTATAATTGCACCATTGCCAAAACAATGTCGTGTCCTTAGATATTTTAATTCATTTATGGATGACATACAATTTTGGAACAAGCAATTGAACAAAATTTAGAGATAAAAGTGTCTACTTTTCTTTCTCCTTATGAAAAAGAAAAGAGAGAAGTTTTTCAAAAGAAATTTATGCCACACATTCAACACCTGCGACTTTGTGCTACACATTGGGAACAGGAACTTCAATCAGAGGTTGCATCCATGATGAACATTTTCGAAACAACTGAAGCAACGATCTCAAAACAAAAGTGTAAAAACAAATCTTTGCAAAAAGAGCAGATCGAATCTTGGAGAATGTTCTGTGTTCTGATGTTATATCTGTGATTATGAATTCCATATATGTGTCATATAATGAAATGCTTGTTGATGATCATTCCGTTGATACTGAGATGTTGAAACTTGAGATTAATAATTTGACAAGAGAAAATGAGAGACTTCAAAAAGTCAATGATGATGTGAAAAACAAATTTTCCAACTCAACCAAAAATTGCAATGGTGTTAGACTCAGAGTCTTGACTTTGAGTTAAAATTACAAAGTCAAAAAGAATCATTGTCCTTTCAAAACAGTCATGCTTCCAAAATTCAGAATATTGAAAAAGAAAATGTTGTTTTAAAACATCAAATTTTTGAATATGAAAAGGACATTGATGAAGTTTGCCAAAACAGAAATGACACTGTTCAATTAAACCGAGAGTTGGATTCCAAAATTCAACAACAAAAACACATCATCATTGAGTTAAAAGAAAAAAATCAAATTACTTGAAAAAGGGAAATTTGTTCAAAAGCATGTGATTGCACTAGGCATGTATAGAGTAGATTAGACACCTAAGAAAGCATCCCCTCAGATCACTAATGTGCATGCTTCGACTTCTACAGGACTAGGCACCCCTCTTAACGTTAGCAGATCCAAGACCAAAAAGAACAAAAAAAAGACTAGTATCTGGAAACCTAAGGACGGCTCACCTAAAGATCAAGAAGTAGAAGATTACACTAGGAATCTGAATAAAAAGCATGTTATGTCTAAAGTAGAATCAAACTTTAAAACGTGTAATTCTAATTGTGATTTAATGAATGTTAAGACTATGAATGTTCTGAATGATGTTATGGTTGATGCTTATTGTGTGTTTTGTCGTACAAGTATATTATCTGGTAATCATAAAAACTGTGTTGCAAAGACCCTTTTGTCTCGTAATCAGAAACGTGCATATGGCATTTCCACTAGGCCCACTACCACTGCAAAGTTAGTCTTAGGAAAACCACCAAATGTAGTTTCTTAGACTACCGTAGATGTATCATATTCATAATCATAACACACACAAGAGATTGATGTTTGGTTCGATTCTAGAGAGAGAAAGAGAGAAGTGGGAGTTCCTAGAGAGAGAAAGTGAAGTATATTAGATTAAAGTGAAAGAAGCTCCAACCCTCTCCCTTGGTGGGAGAGGGTATTTATACAACTTACTTAACGCCCCACGTGGGCTATGGAGCGGGCTACGGTGGGTAAAGACCCGACCCGAATCCATGGTGAAACGATATCTAAACTATAACTATAAAGCCTACAAGCTATCTAATACCAAAAGATTCTCGGGGTGACCGAGTTTTCATATGAATATTTATGTTCCTAACAATCTCCCCCTAAGGGAGGTCACCTCGGAAAATACACTTTGAATTCTAGCATTCTATTACATGACTGTGAATTCCTAGCTCGTAGTCTTTTGATTCTTCAAGTTCAGCACACTTTGTACTTCAAGCAATGATTGTGTAATTAATGTTCCTTTGGCATATGTGATCTTTGAGCATTCTTTGAGATCATCAGCCACCGTAAATCTCTAAGTTAATCCTTTGTAGTATCACCTTCATGTGATGTAGTGACCATTGGACTGATATGCCCACACTTTTCTGGATCAGGAAACTTTGCATCAGAGTTGCGGAAGCAATGTTGTAAGTCTCTCAACTTTCAGGATCCTTTGATAATGAATTGGTCGTGTGAGCATGGGGTGTGGATTGACATGTCTCTGCTTGAATTAGGTACCACCATCACCATCTTTATATAAATCTGAAATAAAACAGTTAGCACTATAGTTGGAGAATGAATATGGCTTTGTCATTCGCTCGGTGTGGTTGGATTAACCTTCGGTTTCGTGAGGACCGACCTCTGATCAGGTAGAATCCCCTTTAAAGAAAATTCTCCTTGACAGGACTTTCCAGCTTGTTGTAAAGAATCATCCAACGAATTAACATCAGAATCATCATACTAAGCATGTTCTCATACCGGAACGTCTCAAAGCAGACAACATGGTAGAGTGAATCAGTGAATTAAATACCCACTGATTGATGAGAAATTGATTAGAAAAGTTACTCGTGTGTCACTGGATAAACATTTTATGCAACACGACGAGGGTTTTATAAATTGAATCACATTTCTGTCATAAACACTTTTGTTTGAAAATTTACACAATCAATGTGCTCGAAACTCAGTTGGTGAGCACATTGAAAGGTTTTCCAAAAGCATCCATCAATCCATTTCCTGGAACAAGTTTGATTCAAATGTGAATCGCCCCATCGTTTCTTTCCAGTTTTCACTAGTTTGATCCATGAAGGATCTCACATTTCACCTACCAAGAGCTTGTTTGATATTCGCTCTAGAAGGATTTCCATCTTCATTGTGAATACTTGCATATCACTCAGATGTTCTGGCAATACCACGAGGATAATGCGTAGGACTCTTAATGTATATATATTTCTTGTTTTTCACGGTTTATGAAATAGCAAGCACATTTTAAGTGTGCCCTAATTAGATTTATGGATGATCTCTTGGCTCTAGACTCAATAGTGCGTTTTGATTTAGTGATCGGAGGCTGGAGTGGACTGCCACCTTTTCAATATCGTCTAACTCAGAGTGAGAGAGACGATAGAAATGTGTTGATCTCCGTGACAAATGAAACAAGAGTCCTTTGAGGGACCTTGAGTGGCTAGGGAGGGTTGTGCAGCGTATCACTAGGTCTATGATACTTGTCTTCAATGTCAGCAATCAACTAAGTGATTCTGACAGCATATGTATTGACCCAGTTTCTGCCTAAATTGTAAGGAGGGTTTCTTTCTTTTCACCCTTTATCTTTACATTTCTTTTTCATTCTTCAACCCCTTCAGCGCTTACCGAGACTTCATCACTAGTACCTTGTTGGGTTTGTTCCAGTACTAGCTCCATCTCAGTCGGCACTCTTCCCTTATTCTCACTTTTCTCCTTTTTAATCGTTCCTAAAGACTTCTATTCTAACAAGAGGATTGTCCCTGGGAAGATCCCTCCGGTTCTGGCTGGATCATGGGAACTTATACTTAACCTTACCATCCTTATAACTCTAGTACATTAAATAAAATGGTCGGTCTTTGGTATTCTTTCACAATTGTCATCATAAATCTCCCCCTCAATATGTGCATCGATATACGAAAGAGTTTAGCACATATGAGAGAGCCTACACTTGAGTCCAAAAGATCACATTTTATCAGTTTTTATATTTAAATCACATTCTCTCCCCCGATCAAAAATTTCAAACCTTTTGAGATTTGGGATCTCAATTGATTTAAATAAGTTAGAAAATTTGGGAGACAATGTGGTCTGATTCAATGTATTCTGATAATGGAACATTATTATGCTCCCCCTCAATCAATGAGGGAGAATGTTAGTGTCAGGTATGATAAGTTTGAAAGATATTTGAATGAAACTCATAAACTGACACATAACAACAAATTTTATTCACTTGCTTATTATGTACAAAGTGGCGTGTTTTGATGATATAAAATTTTGAAATCACTCCCCCCCTCAATCGATGACACGTTTTCTATTTCAAGAGCTGTAGTTATTGATTGAGTGACAAATTTTATGAAAAACTTCAAGTCTGATTGATTTCCAAAAAAATTCATGGTACCACCAAGTTTAGCACAAATACTTTCCTGAAGAATCATAGATGGAAAAGTATTTGCGATGTAAAGAAGACTTCTCTTCTTATACGAGAAATGATGCACTGAAACGTACATCAAGTTGAGGGTGCATGGATGTAAAGTAATCCACACCCGGGAGAAATTAATCGCCCGTTGACAGGAACAGCCGTCTTTTTGGCGACGTGCTTTCCTCATTATGAAGAACGGGTTGCAAATCTGAAATAATAGCAAACCTTTTAGGCATGTTTTGAAAACTTTTTGAACTTCTGCTCGAACTTCATTTAAAGACCTATGTCATTATTGAATGACATTTCTTGGACCGTAAATGTTATCGATACCAGAAGACATGCCTTGAAAAACTATTTTTTGGTATTTTCAATTTTTCTGATTTTTATGGCTTTTGTTGGTTTTATATTTTTCTAATTACATTTTGGTTTAAGATATGTACAAAATATATTATTCAATTTAAGAAGATGTTGACATGAATACCGAAATAAGGATATCGTTCTGTACGTTGTAGAAGTCTGTAGTCAACATCTCTTAAACTTTCACCACCAAAGCTTTCGAGGCTCCTGAATAATCGTCTGAACTTGAGCCTTCTCAATGTGAAGCTTTGATAGCTTCCCCCCAAACTGACAATCTTCTTTTTGAGCAGTTTCAAAGCTCTCTTTCAATCTTACATTAGTTAAGTTCACAGCGGAATCCGTAGCAAACCACATCAAATATTGCTGCTCCTTTTAAGAATAATCATCGTGATTATTCATTCGGGGGATCATCAAATAGATCAGCAATGTATCATCTCACGCTTGAGTAATTATTCTCATATTTCTTCCAGCTGAAGTCTGAAATAATGCATACCAAAAGTATCCAGAGACCACTTTCCCCAAGTAGTTGAAGTGATGCAATCAGTCTCATTGTATGAAGCTCTAAAGCCCGAAGTACACACTCAATCCCATAAATGAAGTCGAAATCATAACATCAAAATCAATTAAGACTCGGAAATGCACTTTTCTCCCTTCAGGAAATTGCAGATGAGAATTGCTACACCAAAGTCAACTAAGTCCCGAGTGTAGGCAAGTTATCCCGTATGTAGTCGAAATGATACAGACTAACTAGAGGAATCATCATACCATTGTGTACCTCTTTTATCATCAGAAACTGTTTCTTACATCTCTTCCCCCACGCAGTTGGAATAATACACCAGAAGGCACAAGTTAAAACACTGATTTTCTCTGCGGTTACGACATTTTTCTTCCCGGAATAACTTCAATTCAGAAGAAGTATAAATTTCATCATGTGTACTCGTTGTGCGTTTAGATGTATGTCTCCTTCCCCCTTGCTAGTTTTGATACCTCAGAAACAGCAACACATTTTACGCACATATACTTGAAATCTTGTGAGAAGAACAAAATTGGCTCAAATGTATCCTGTGAGAATCAACTGTTACAGAAACTCTCTTTGACTATCTTTACTAACCCTTATGTTCTGTCGGATATTACTGTGACCACTTGGTGAAGTAAACCCGATATACCAAACTTGAAAATGAAGTAGAATTCCCCAAATTTGTTACTTAAGCTTGCACTGTTGTTGATTGAAGAACGATGCAGAAGAAAAACCTCTAAGTACCCTTATACACTCAACTAAGAGCCAAAACAAGTACAACACCTCTTGAGACTATCCACATCTGCATCTGCGTGTGACACTGAGCACTACAATGTAACTCCTTGAAGTATTAGCTATAACCCATGAGTACTACAATGTAACTCCTTACATCGGGTATAACTAGATAATCCAAGTCCCAATCATAAACTTTATAAGTTCAAGCAAGTCATCAATCGATAGATGAAGTCTCGATGATGAAATAAGTAGAAGCCTTCGTGAAACCCACTTCAATCTCAAATAAGCGATGCAAAATAAACTTCGTGATCACTTGACATTCCATGTCCAAATTCTTAGCCGTTTTGAAGTTTTAGCCGAAATTTTCCTTTATGTTCTTGTGGTTGATTTACAGAGTGCACATTGGAAGGAACAGCAATCCGTGATGAAGGAGATTCTTCAAAACCAGGTTCTGGGAAAGGAATACCAAAGAACGGATCATTATTCATGTGTGCAACTTCAATATCATGAAAGTCATTATCAACACCTTGAGGAATAACTGAAGATTGGGTTTCTAGAGTAGTCTGAGTTGTACTTCTAGATGGTGCATCTTGATCAATGGAAATTGAAGAAGGTGAACCAGTTGAGTCAGCAGGAACCGGAGCAGGAGCTTCAGGAACTGGATGATCAACATTCGTAGCAGGTTGGAAGTATTCATCAAACATAGGTTGGAACAATAAATCCCAATCATCCTTAGTTAGTGGAACATTAGGTGTTGGAGGAGGCACTTGTGGCACGAGTTCTTTTCTGATTGTACTAGGAGTCAAAAGTTTAGACGCGGGTCCTGAACTGTTGTATACAGGAGCCGTATGACCATTTTTCAAACATCAATCAACATGTAGTTTAATCACACTTCTCCCCCTCAAAAATTTCATATGAGGTTGCCATTTTTTATTGAACAAGTGAATAAGAATACGATCAAATGAAAGTAGATCCACTTGATGACTGAACGAGCATGGAACAAGTATGAAGCTTGTTGATGAGAATAGTCAGAAACAAGAAGATTTCTCTTCTTCCGAAGATAAAGCGCACTCAAGCATACGCCTTTCTTTTCTTTGAGGAACGGGGCCTAGAGTGTTTTCAGCAAACGCCATTATGTTGACATTGAGGTCCGAGGCTTGAACTGCAGTGTTCAAACGTCATTTGTCGTTGAAGATCGAGGCCTAAACTAATGTGAACAGACGTCATTGTCGCAGAAGAACGAGGCTTGAACTGATATGTAAGGTGTGAGATATGTACAAAGGATACATGAAGAATAACCACCGATATTCTTCCCAAGATAGATCGTTGTTGTACGAGTCTTGAGCTGATTTGTTCAGGAGTCATTATGCATGTGCATCAATGTTGAGTTTCCTGAACCCCTAAATTAGGAGATTTCAGTCCTTTTGGCTGCCAAACTCTGAGTTTTTCCTTGAAGGAAATGGTCGATGTACCCGCACTTAAGTAAGGATTCCCTGCACTAACATGACGATTTTGCTTGCGTTTATATGGGTTAGTGATCTCAGTATCTAGACCTTTTGGATTTTCACAGTCAACCTTGCTTATGCAATCTGTACTAATAGGTATCCATCTAAGACCAACCATCTTAAAGTTCTACTCGTCGGTAACCACCTAAGGCAAGATCTAGGAGTGTTAGATTTCTCATACACAGTAGAATGCTTGTTGGGAGAAGTTCTTAGCCCTACAGCAATCTGCCTACCAGATTTTTGAGTATGACTCTTTGGTTCTACGGGGCTGTTGTGGTTTCTAGTCTTAAGGGATAGAACCTTAGCATGAGCATTTACTTCCTTTGCTTTAGACTTATGAGATTGACCCTTAGAATGTACATTAACTATCTGATCATTTGGTCTAGATTGTGAAGTGACTAGTTTTGACAAAACTTGTTTCACATCAACTTGGGTTGCACACCTCGGTTTAGAAGATTTTGGTCATTCAGATCTAAACGCAGTTGGTTGTCTAACTACTGTTTGGTTTCTAAGAGGTTGTGAAACTAGTGTTCCCAAGATTGATGGTTTTGCAAACTTAGTGTTCACACCATTTCCAGTTAATTTCCTTAACTCGTTCTTTAAGGCAGTAATTGTGAAACCTTTCTCTTGAAGTTGAGCTTTGAATTCATCATTTTTAGCAATCAAAGAAGTCGTGTGTTTTGAAGCCCTAGTTCTCGTTTCTTTGATGGAATCACTCAGGTTTTTACAATGCTTTTTCAAAGTCTCATTTTCATTAAGTAATTTAGCCACTTTATGTTCCAATTCAGTATTTTTCGTTGCAATAACATCACTGTCATGTTTAGCCTTAACTTCATTACACATATCACACATCTCAGTAATACGTTTTTTCAGGTTGTTGATCGTTAAGTTTTTGGCTTCTAGCTTAGCTTTCAAATCATTTATCATAAAGAATTCACGGAAATCAGGGAGTTCCGGATTTTTACATGGTAGGTTAGTTTGAAAACTTTCTTCCTTTTGTTTCATTGCAATTTCAAGTGAAATACAATGTTTTTCAAGCTATAAAAATCTGTTTGAAAGTTCATTAAAAACTTCTTTATCAACCACATCATTTGATTTAAAAGTCTCAGCCTTAAACAAAGAACTTGACTTATCATCATGTTCAGCATCATCCTGATCACTTTCTCCCCCTTTATGATTCATATTTGTTGAATTAGAAATGGTATTGCTATCAGTCTTTTCCAACAAATATGTGTCATAAGTGGGCATAACTTGATCAGTATGCAGTCGTTCATTAGGGAGCACATTGTGTTGATCAGTGACATGTACCTCAGCCGATGGAACTTGGTCATTTTCTGGTCTGTGATCTGTATCCATGTCAAGTGTGGTATAAGTCCCAGAACTGTCGTTTGTATCCTGCTTATCAAACATAGTGTCACTGCATTGTTGATGCTGCGCCCTTTCATTAATGAACTCCTTAACATTACCCATGAACTAGAGTAGTGTAACTCTGAATATGTCAACATCGATTCCAGTGTAATTAGCAAAACAATTTTTCGTCATTTGACTGTCCTAATCATAATCCTCAGTGAATTGCGAATCAATGAACACATAAAGTTGGTTGTTGATCACACAAAAGGCAGCCATGGATCTACCTTCAGAAAGTTCTCCTTTGTCAAGTTGTTGTTCAAGTTGATCTAAATACAGTATCATTTTGACTTTGAAAGTCTGAACATCTTGACCAAAGAGTGATACGAATGCACGTTTGTATCCTCCAAAGTATCCAGGTCGTTCAAAGAGAACCTTGAGATGTGAGTGAAGTAGTCAAAAACATTCTATGCAAATTTCCTTTGTATTATCAGGCAATTTTAGTGGCTGATGAAACTCTTTCTCTTGAGAATTCGAGCACGACGATTCCATGTTAGCATTATCAGAATCAAACACGTTTATTTGTTGTACAGGGTTGGAGGGCTTATGTTTATCATTCGTGTTGTACAATTTGAGTACCTCAGATATGAAAGAATCTGAATTAGTAGACATGGTGTAAACGTGCACGGGATTTTGCAAATCTATGATTTAACCCGAGAAATCGTTTCTTTCTTGGGATTTTACAAAATCAAGAAGAAACCGTGAGATAATGATAAATTGGACGTGTTATGATAATTGTTGGATCGGTACAATGATTAGTGATTGTGTGTTAAAAGTGATGATCGTTTGATAGACTAGGTGATATGTTCTTTAGTTGTGATTTGGTTTGGTTGATGCAAGTTGTTATAGTGAAATTTTGGTCTGAAAACTTAAAACTTCAATAACTTCCTTTCCTGAGGAAATTTGGGCCTCGAAAAATTCGTTTCACGACTTCGTGGTGAAACCAAAATATTCAGGCTGTTCCGGTCATTTTGACAGGTATTTTGCTAAAAACGGAGTTACGGTTCAAAAGTTATGGCCGTTTGAAGTTTTGACGCAAAAAGTCAAATTTCAGTACCGTGAAGAAGCCAAACTGCAAGAGTCAAAATGCAGGATCTTTGGTCAAAACGCAGGAGGTCAAAACGCAGAGTCTTCAGTCAAACCGCAAGAGTCAAAACGCAAGATCTTTGGTCAAACCGCAAGATCTTTAGTCAAACCGCAAGAGACAAACCGCAGTGATCAAAACACAATGGCAAAACGCAATGATTAAAAGCCAAACGCAAGACCAAAATGCAATACTTCTAGGCTAACCGCAGAACCAAAATGCAGAGACCAAAACGCAATCCTTCTAGGTAAACCGCAAAACCAAAATGCAGAGACCTAGAGACAAACCGAAGAAGTCAAACCGCAAGAATCTTTGGTCAAACCGCAGTGCTAGAAGACAAACCGCAGTGCTAGAAGACAAACCGCAACAGACAAAACGTCACTTTCACCCAGTTTTGTCTATTTCCCTTTCAAGCTACCAACCAAAACGCAATCCTGGAACTAGGCAAACCGCAACAAGTAACTTCCCTTTATAACCAAACCGCAGTCAAGAATCTACCTTTTCTACTCAAACCGCAACCAAGAAAAACTCAAATCGCAACTAAGAAAAAACTTTTCCAACTTTCGAATAAGCCAAAAATTAGCCCTAGGCTTATGAAATAAGCAATCTAATCACCAAAATAAGCTATTATGACCTTTCTAAACACGAAAGTACAACAATTTTTCGAATCAAACCACAAAGAAATCACAATCCGTGAGCTTTCTTGAACTTATATTCGAACAAAAAAAAACATGAAAAACCAAGCCACGAATTTGTACACACAATCAAGCTAATCAAACCATGGCTCTTGATATCAATTGTAGCATATTCATAATCATAACACACACAAGAGATTGATGTTTGGTTCGATTCTAGAGAGAGAAAGAGAGAGAAGTGGGAGTTCCAAGAGAGAGAAAGTGAAGTATATTAGATTAAAGTGAAAGAAGCTCCAACCCTCTCCCTTGGTGGGAGAGGGTATTTATACAACTTACTTAACACCCCACGTGGGCTATGGAGCGGGCTACAGTGGGTAAAGACCCGACCCGACTCCATGGTGAAACGATATCTAAACTATAACTATAAAGCCTACAAGCTATCTAATGCCAAAAGATTCTCGGGGTGACTGATGAACTCAAATAAGTACATTTTATTATCATCATTTATCCTATTTATTTGACTTGTTTTATTATATTATATATGAGAATTGATACGTTAATGTTTACTTTTGTAATTCTCAGGTAAAAACAAGTATTATGTGAAACTTGGCGATTTTGGACTAATTATGGAGCAAAACAAGCAAGATGTTAAGAGTCTACTGAAATGTACAAGATCAAGATCATTCTGCTCCAGATACGCCGCAACATACTTCTTACATACGGCGTATCACTATCAAGATTTCACAAGTTACGATCCAAGACAGCAAAGGACATGCGCCGCATAGAGAAATGGAGTTACGCCGCATCTTAAGGCGGTGTACGAATATTCCTGAATATATTAATCTTGGACCCCACGCGAAGTTAAGTCAATGCGCCGCATCTACCACTACAAGAAAAGTGGCTTTTTAGGACCCTTTGTCTGGGACAGTATGATAATGGAGTCCTAAAAAACTGTTTAATAGGACATATGAGCGTTTAGGGTCCTTTTTAAATATTTGCTACTTAGGCGGTGTCTTAAAAAGTTATATAATAGGATGGTTGATTATTTGGGGTCATATTATCATATAACTTAATAGGACACTTAAAATATGGATCCTACTAAATTACTTTATAAGACATTTAGTTGTTGGTGTCCCATTATGTGATAGTGTAATACGACACTTGATCACTAGATATCCTATTATGACATAACCTAATAAGACCCTTGACACTTGGGTCTTATAACTTTAACCTTTATAGGACGTTTATTCATTATGGTTTTATTATAATACACCATAATAGGACACTTGAGTTTTGAGTCATAAGACATCAGTTAGTTAAAACGCTTATTCACAAAAGTTTTATTATAACAAAATTTAATAGGACATTTGACACGTGGGTATTATAACGTTAACCTTTATAGGACGCTTATGTACAATGGTTTTATTATCGTACACCATAATAGGACATTTCATTTTTGAGTCATATAACATCATTTTTTTAAAACGATTATTTGCAAACGTTTTATTATAACCAAACTTAATAGGACCCTTAAGACGTGGGTATTATAATGTTAACCTTTATAGGACGCTTATGCATAATGGCTTTAGTATCATACATCATAATAGGACATTTTATTTTTGAGTCATAAAATATCAGTATTTTAGAACGTTTATTCGCAAAAGTTTTATTATAACAAAACTTAATAGGACCCTTAAAGGACGCATATTCATTATGGTTTTATTACAATACACCATAATAGGACACTTGATACATAAGTCATAAAAATTAATTATTTAGAACGCTTATTCGCAAACGATTATTAAAACATAACTTAATATGACACTTGACACTTGGGTCCCATAGATTGATACACCATTATAGGACACTTGATATTTGAGTCATAAAACATCGGTTTTATGGAACGCTTATTCGCAAACGTTTTTTATTATAAGAAAAGTTAATAGGACCCTTGACAATAGCGTCTTATAACGTTAACCTTTATAGAACGCTTATTCATAATGGTTTTTTTATGATACACCATAATATGGCACTTCTTTTTAGAGTCGTAAAACATCCGCTTTTTATAATGCTTATTCAAATTAAGTTTTATTAAAACATAACTTTATATGACACTTGACAGTTGGGTCTCATAAATTCATCCACCATAATAGGACACTTGAAATTTGAGTCATAAAGTTGGGAATAAGCTAAGTAATTCGAATAGCAAATGAGGGAATAAATGTTAAAAGGATTATTAACATGAAAAGCACTAATAAGCTGGTGTGTGTCTGGGAGTCCAGAGACCAGTGTTCGATCCCTGCTCTTGGACTTTTTGATTTTTTTTTTCTTTTTAATTTTCATTTTACAAACATGAAAAGCACTAATGAATAAGCATTTTTCAAAACTACAACTATTGCTGGAAACTTGAAATAAGCATACAAATAAGCCCAAAGTAGTGAGCAGTTGACAAAAACAAGTAATAAACTAAGGCTTAAGGGAAAAAAAACTGATAAGCTACTAATAAGCTGAGGCGCTGGAATAAGCTAAAATAAACTAGGCTTGATTCAAAAACACCAGAATAAGCTACTATACTAAGCCATAAGCACTGATTACAATGAATAAGCAAAAAGGACTGAGTGCAGGGCATCTCAGTCCTACTGGGGTGATTAGCAGACCAAATTAAAGCAACAAGATAAGATCTAGAATCCCAATTAAGCTCAGAATTCTCAAGTCAGTAGTATAAGCTACTAAAGGAAACAAAAATCAGAAGAGAAACAACAGTGAATAAGCAGAAATTAAGCTCTTAATATGGGCATTTAGAGAATAACTATCACCTAGACTGCTGCAGACTGATCTAAAAACTTAACAAACTATTTGCAGCCCTTTCAAACTCAACCAAGTGGGTTAAAGTGAATATAAGGAACACAAAAACAAGCACCAATTGAGCTTATGGCTGTAAGGGCTTATTATAGATCAGCAACTACCTTACTTGTGCACTAAAAAACTCAAATCTTACAAATCCTTAAAACAGATAAATATAAGCCACAAACACCTTATCTAGATCATATAAGGCAAGATTGAACTATCCTAATGTGCACATGAACAGTGATAAGCCATATTGACCCGTTTGACCCATTTGAGCCAAACACCCCTTAAGCAGGGCTGTTTTGAGATCTTAAAGTGAAAAAGGTTGTTTTAAGCTATCTTTTGGAAAGGGAGACACTAAATAGCCATGATAAGTCCTAAAAAGCAGCTTTCAACAGAAAATAAGCTATAACATAAGCTATGCTACTCTAAGCTATTTTTGGTTTTCTATGGATTTTAAGGCAAAGTTAAGAACAAGCAAACAAGGCTAATTTAATAGACATCTAATAGCATTAATATGAGCAAATAAGCAGGAATTTATCTAAATAAGCACAACATTAAGCTAATAAGCAGTTGACTTTTGTTAACCAAGTAAGAAAAATTGAGAAAACTTGAATTTCATTAACTAAAGTTAAATTACAATACTGAAAAGCTTGAAAATATAAATAACAAGAAGCTAAAAAGTTAAAATTACCTAAATTTACAGCAAACTAGATGACTAATAACTAAAGTTAAATTACAATACTATTTAGCTAATTGAAATCATGAAGCTGCTTCAACTGGATCTTCTTCTTCGGCAATAACTAAGTCATTGTTGTCCACAACGGTTCCATCGAAACCACCTCTAACCAACTCAATATCCATTGTTTCGTCATGTTGAGGACTCATAAATGAGTCACTTTGCAAATGTGTTTCTACGTCATCAAGACTTGTTCGTTCATCCATTTCATAAACATGTCTGGGCGCTGTCTTGATCACAACTTGCCAACCGTTGTCAACAATATCTGCAACGTAAAATACTTGCTGTGCTTGAGAAGCTAGTATAAAAGGCTCGTTATGAGGCTTCAATCCTTCAAAATTCAATAGAGTAAACCCGTTGTCATCTTCTTTTTTCCTTGAACCATTCGAAATCCAATCACAATGGAACAAAACTACTTTCTTGTCAATAGCGTACTCCAACTCAATGATATCATTCAAAACCCCGTAGTAAGTTACATCTCCCACGATAGGATTGTTATCTGTAGCACTCGAGAAGCTGTTTGTCATGGCCTGAAGCATAACCCCACTATTCTGTGTTTTCCTATTCTGTTCTACATCTTTTGTGTGAAATCGGAAACCATTTATGATAAATCCCCTATATTTTTTAACATACTCAGATGGACCACTTGCCAAGTTCCTTAGACTTTCTGTGATTCTGTGATCCCCTCTAGTATGTAGCTCCTCAACCTGAATTAAGGCAAGATGTGTTAATTGTTTTGTTATACACCCGGGTATTAGTAGGTCGAAAATGCTATGTCATTATAATTATTTTCTAAAAGTAATAAACCTGTGTATATTCCTTACATGATCTTGAAACCACGACTCAAAAGTCTCACTATGTAAACGTTGAATGTCACGCTTACGTTTTCTCCGATTTTCATGATGAACCATCGCCAGATGTTCACTGCAGTGTTAAAAGATGATAATGATGATAACAACGACAACTATTAATCATATAATATAATTTATGAAACTCACAACTAATATAATTACTTACGTTCGAAATTCATCAACTTCACTACAATTGAACAACACATATGAATGTGCTTTAGCCAAAATGTCAAGGTCCATTAATTCTACCTTTTTAGCACCAATCGGTCGACCCGACATAGAAAAGATAGGTAAAACATCCTCATAACCATCGTCATCATAATTTCGACTTGTCTTATTATGTACGGTCTCAACATCACTGGATAAGTACAATGAACAAAATGACACACACTCTTCAGCTAGATATCCTTCTGCAATGGAACCCTCCGGGTTACTCCTGTTTCGCACGTAAGATTTTAATGTAGATAAATACCTGAGATATCAAAACCAAGAATTTCAGATTCAATAATATTTTTTAATAAAGGTATTTACTAAAAGAGTAATGTGCACCTCTCGATTGGATACATCCAACGGTAATGAACCGTCCCTCCTAATCTGGCCTCTGAAGCAAGATGAACCGAAAGATGAACCATGACATCAAAGAATGATGGCGAAAAAATCCTTTCTAAATCACACAGTATTTTTCCAATCTCGGTTTCCATTTGAACCAAATCATTTGGATTAAGAACCTTTGAGCATAATTGTTTATAGTAGCGACATAGCTTCATCACAGGATAGCGCACGTGCTTAGGCAACACATTTCGCAAGGCAAGGGGAAGCAACTGCTGCATCAAAATGTGGCTATCATGACTTTTAAGTCCAAACAGTTTTGGAGGTTTTAACTCTACGCATCTTGATATATTGGCTGCATAACCATCTGGAACTTTCACCTTCTTAAGCACACGACAAAAAATATCTTTCTCATTTTTATCCATTGAGAAACAAGCAGGTGGCAAATAAACTTTGTTGTTATCTTGAACTATAGGATGAAGTTCACGTCTAATGCCCATTTCTTGTAAATCAAGGCGTGCTTTTATATGATCCTTGGTCTTCCCATCTAGATTCATTAGCGTTCCAAGGACACTGTCACAAACATTCTTCTCAATATGCATTACATCTAAATTATGGCGTAGCAAGTTATCTTTCCAGTACGGTAACTCAAAAAAAATACTTTTCTTCTTCCAATTAAAAGGTAAATTTGGGTTGTTCTTCACAAGTTTTCCAAATTTAATTTCAAGACCATTTAACTCATCAAGTACTTCTTGTCCTGTTAAGCCACGGGGTTGCCTGTCTTGTTCTTCTGTGCCATCAAAAGAGTTTTTATCTCTTCTAAAAGCATGATCAGCAGGCAAATATCGACGATGTCCCATAAAACATTGTTTTTTGCCATGAGTCAAGCGTGTTGATTTTGTATGTTTATGGCAGTTAGGACATGAAAGTTTACCTTTGGTGCTCCATCCGAATAAATTTGCATAAGCAGGAAAGTCACTGATCGTCCATAACAAACAAGCACGCATCCGAGAGTTACTATTCATTGATGCATCATAAGTGTCTACTCCGTTAACATCCCACAACTCCTTTAGCTCAGCCACCAACGGTTCCATATAGACATCTATATTATTCCCAGGATCAGATGGGCCAGGTATAAGTAAAGTTAGAAAGAAATAAGGTTTCTGCATGCACATCCAAGGAGGTAGATTATATGGCGTCAAAACAACAGGCCATGTACTATGAGAAACACTCATTGTTCCAAAAGGGTTAAACCCATCACTCGCTAAACCAAGCCTGACATTACGAGATTCATTGGCAAACTTACGATACTTAAAATCAAATGCTTTCCATGCTGGGGAATCTGCAGGATGTCTCAAGTAACCATCTTTTATGCGACTCTCTTCATGCCATCTCATGGAGGCGGCTGTTTTAGATGACATAAATAACATTTGCAATCGTGGTATGAGCAGAAAATAACGCAAAATCTTTGCTCCAATCTTCTTACCTGTATCAGCTGTGGTTGACTCATCTTCAGAATCATCTTCACTTGATTTATACCTTGACGTATGGCATATATCACATTCTGTTTTATTAATGTTTTTTTTTCCAGTACAGCATACAATCATTAGGACATGCATCAATTTTATCATAACTAAGTCCCAACTCTTGAATTATCTTCCTTAGTTCATACAATGACTTCGGTATGGAAGCATCGGGGAAGGCTTCCCTCACTGTATCCAGAATCATGCTGAAACCATTATCGCTACATTTCCCAACACACTTACCATGAAATAGTCTAATGATAAAAGAAAGAACTGACAACTTACACCCAGGATATAGTTCTTTCTTTGCCTCTCCCAACACTTTATAAAAATTTTTCGCCTTTAGGTTTGGCATACTCCTACTTTCACTTTGTGTTCCCATTTCATTTTCTTGTGTGTTATCACCAAAACGATGGAAGGCATCGTTCACCAACCCTTGCATGTCATCTTCAGCATCCAACATTGGAGCATCACATGATTTGGAACTGAAAGGTGGAATTGTATAACCTTTCATAAACCCGACACATAACAGATGTGTTCTAGCCTCCGGCTGATCTACCCATATCGTATTACCACAATCAATGCATGGACAAGAAATCTGTCCATTTTTACCCTCAATATAAAATATATAATCAAGAAAGTCGTCAAGACCGTTTTTATATTGGGATAATTACCAAAATAGCCCAAACACAAATGGGCGGTTCCCTATCTAACCCGAAATCCAAAAATAATTGTGTTGCCCAGGGCAACCGGCATTTTTTGGGGCAACCGAAGGATTTCCAGTGTATTTTTTGGGCAACAATCGCCCTTTTTTGGGCAACTGGGGGCATTGCCCAGGGCAACCGGGGTAGAAATATCCCATTTGGGTTTTGGGCTATTTTAGTAATTATCCCTTTTATATTCAATGGTAAATCTTGGTAAAGACATCCAACTCGTATCCATCTTAAACCTGCGTTAAACAAACCAACAATAAAAAAAAGGAATTCAATGAACCACAAATAACCACATATAATTTCAACAAAACGAAAGGGAGACTAATTCAATTAACCACATACTTTGTCTTGATGTTGGTTATGATTTCCGGTTGTCTGATATCAATTGATATAGAGGTGATGGTGGTGAGTCCTGCTGCCAATTTTGGCTGGTGGAATGATGTGTATTTGGAGATGGAGAAGTGATTTTTATTTGATAATTTGGTACCAAAATAATGATTTTTAATAAATTTTAGTCCTTATTATTTTTTTTGAAAAAATTAACTGTCTCCTACAATTTTGGTAAAGATTATGGATCATATCAGGTTACAGTTAATGTCCTTAAATTCAGTTTCAATTTCAAGCAGTCAATAATAGTCAAAATAGTCAACGTAGGTAAAAATTGCTTATTGCTTATTCTCATGTTTCTTTTCAGCTTATTGACACTTGTTTATGCTTAATGTAGTTAGTTTTACATGTGTCTTCCAAAAATCAAGCTTAATATAGACTGCATAAGCTTTTAGAATCAAACAGCCCCTATAAAGGACTGTTTGGATTAGTGGGTTAAAACGGGTAAAAACTCTTTCCACTGTTCATTTGTCAAGTGGTAAACTTTGATCTGCACTAATTTGTTATGTTAAAGTTATCAGTTTGGACAGAGCATTCAAATTACCAGTATGCAAGTTACCGTGAGTTAATGTGCATCTAAAGCTTTGATGCGGACTTTTATTGTCCTCACATTCATCATCGCTGAATCTGATGTTAGTGGTTATTGACAGACCATTCAAATTACCAGTATGCAAGTTACCGTGAGTTAATGTGCATCTAAAGCTTTGAAAGTGCTGAACGTAACAGGAGAGTCAAGGCATCTAAAGCATCCAATTGAAGTAAGCTCATCAAAATGTTGTATAATCTGTATGTGTCTGTTATAGTAAGGTTTAAACAATTGACTTCTGATATGCACACATGAGTTACTTTCTAAAAATTATAATATCATGTCTTACTGAAACTTTAAGGTGGCACATCGTTCACATTGGAATAAATTGTTAGAATGATCCAACTGGTTGATGCTTGCTATTCTTAAACTGTACATACTGCAGGACATTATGTTTTGTAATGAAGAAGGTTTTAGATTTCAATCGACATTTCTAGTAAGTGCAACTATAGCAGGTGTACTACCTATTTCAACATTACATATACCGGAAAAAAGGTAAACTGATTAACTATTCCATATATCCATTTGATGACAAATTGTGAGTGCCAATGATACTTACACACACACGCATAAAAAAAGAAAGCCATATGAAATCTAAGATAACTAACAGTTTTGATTCATTCTACCATCATGAAGTTAACAAGTACCAAATGTCATGTGGAATCAGTACCACAAAGCTGACCTTTCAACGACAATGTTCAAGTGGAATCAACTCCACAACACAACCAGAAACCTTACCTAAATATTTTCACAACCATATGTTCACAACTACCGTTACCAAAAACAATGTTCTTGAAGCAGCCACAACATAAAATAAAGCAGACACAAGACAACCAAATGTTCATGATCAAATACCATACCCACCAACTACCAGAAGGACTTACCATTCACCAGTTTAACATATGTGGAATATCGGGTAATGCGGGTTTTCACCTGCTGCCACATCCAAATCTACCCCATTAGACACATACTTGAACCGTATCACCTTCGCATACGGGAACTGACATGCTTCTGCTAACAGCTTCCACTGTCCGAACATGTTTACATGATTGGCTCTTTCTGTTTTCTCTTTGTGCGGCTCCATTTGCACCCTCATGACATCTCTATAATTCTGGTGAACTACCATGGCCTTGTTGTAGTGGTGCATCGGATGCTTCTTCAGGAAATGAGCAGGGATTGCCTGTAGGATTGTAATTTGCACTTACTATTAACCAACTGTTAAACCCTCAAAATGGCTATATATATAAATATATATATATATATATATATATATATATATATATATAATTCATGTACCAATCTGTTTCGGCATTGGATTTGGGCGTAGCTTTTGTAGAAGGTTCTGTTGTACTCTCCATAATGGTCGGTGTGGAATGGCCAGTAGCAAATATGTTTCATTCTATCGTCATCTATTTAAACATACAAATGTAATAATTTATGGTAATAGGTAAATGCAGACAAATAAATGTTAATCAAAGCAAATAAAACATATCTTACTCTGTTCATTCCACTCCAACGGCAGTTGAGTTTTCCTAAGAGTACAGGCTCCCTTGAACACGCTTTGCGTTAGGATGCCCCCGTCATCATCAAAGGCATCTAGCCACACACTATGTCCCCTGTTTTTTGTTAAGACACATGTGCTTCCAGGCTCCAGACCGGCAACGTTCACCAACGAACTCCAAACATCACCCAACAAATTGTACACATAAGTGCCCGGTTTCGATAAAACTTCCACACGGCGCACATGGTATTTGAACTTCTGCCCGTTCACTTCGATAGTCAGATGATCAACCTCCTCAAATCCCGTAAGTAGTTGAGCTGTAATTGACTGCATTAAAGTATATAATCGAAAATTTTAAAATTTTGTATGCAAAACATATGCTAACTGAGATTGATGTACTTTATGATATGCAATTTTTTAGTATATTAATTTTTATAATTGAATGTGTAAGCTAATGTACGTTATATTAATTTTTAGTACCTGAGTCAAACCAGGGTCAGGCAACACAAATGTCTTGAATCTTGAATATGTTGCTCTGTTTACATCATACCCACCTACTTCATGCCCGTTTGGAAAGTATCCAGTCACATAAAAACAGTCATCCCCTTCTTCAACAAAATGCAACAACTCTACATCTTCGTGCAAGTACCTATTGCAAAAAGCCGTCCATTTTGCTCCGGTTATAAACCAAAGACCGAACGTGGGCTTGACTAAGTCAACCCTAAAACGATACCCATCTGCTGATATTATGTATATCACAGATTTATCGTTGTAAGATTCAGTAGAGTACACTTCCGGTAACACCTACAATATAAAGTTCACATATATTTCAGTTTTAAATTACAACATCACTACACAAAAACGTTACACTATTCTGGCATTTTGTTTTTCAACTACCTGAGATACCGCAAATTCTTGCTTTTCTTGAAGTATAACGAATTCGATACCCATGTTCGCCTACACGTAAATGTAAATCTATTAAAAGATTGTATATAACCTCACACAAAACAAAACAGAGTATTTGCTTAAAACCAGCTATGAACAATTACAATAAACAGATTTTCTACACCAATTAGGTGTGCAAGTATTAATACTAAAAACAACAAACAACCTTTGTTCAAACTATCTCAAAGAACAAAAATATTGTTCAGCACAAATAAGTTCTTTAAATATTCTCAACAAGTTTCGAAATTTACTTAAATGTACCATATACAACTACAGAAGATCACAAGTAACCTAATCCAAACACACACCATAACATTAACTTTAACCACAAGTTATATTTCTTAATCATGTGTAACTATTATTGAATAATACTCCATACAAAAAAGTCACAACAAGAACTTATAATGTTAATTGTAAGAGATACAATATTTTTCTTTTACATAATCAACTAAGAATGAGCAGAGGCTTATTACTCTACATCAAGAATCGTACTACCATTGGATCTAACTAACATAAAACTTTATTACTATAATGAAGTGCAAATTATTCCTTTGATTATTACTTACATGCATATGAAAATGAGATGAGCAATCAAAAAAAAATTTTTTTGGTGCGACATCATTACCTGTTTCTTCGCTCTGTTTGTTTGACAGTTGATGATGGAAGATAATCAATGTGATAACCGTAGTAATAGAGGATTGTATACTGGAAAGTTGCTTAATTATGGCAAGGCTATCATTACTTTTGAATATAACACGTACTCTATATAACACTACTAAAATCTTTTACATATTTAAGTGTTTTTGTGTGTTTGTTTTTATTTGAATCTTAAAAATACTAATGTATCATATCTTTTACCATTTAAGTGATTTATTTAGTTTTACAAATTTTTATTTCATAATATTGTTTCAACATTATCTTATTATTAAGGTCAGTCCCTAGTCGTGATGTTTCGAATGAAGTGTGAATGGAATGATGAATTTCGTTTGTGACCGGATGAGGTGAGTAACAAAAATATTTTACGTGGTGTGCCCTCTCATCTTACGTGAACGTAAATTAAAAATGACTTAAAAGGCAGCAAAAACGATGCCCTAAAATACGCGTGGCTAAAAACGTAAAGAAAAACTGAAAACGGTTTTATACCGGTAAAACCCGAGCCTAAACGTCGAAATGGTGAAATACTAACTCTATGGGTGCCAAACTAATTTTCCTAAATTCTAATTAATAAAAGAAAATTTTAGAAAAAATAATTATATTTTTCTGACTTTTATTTAATTTATTATGATTTAAAGACTGAATTTACAATAAAAATGAATTAAAAATACTAAATGAAAATGGAAATTACCAAAAAAAAAAACTGGAAAGTGCTAAATGTGATACTACTCCTAGGAAAAATAAAAGAAGTATCCCAGCTTATTGGAATAAGCTGAAATAAACTGAAAAAGATCCAAGGGCAGCAGGATGGTTTGTAATTAGAAATGTAAACTTTTAATAAAACTTGCAACGTCGAATATCTTAGCAAACTGAAACTACTTTAAAATCAACTAGAATACATTAAACATGAAATTGAACCTACATTAAACATGAAAAAACAAACGATTAACGTAAACAGCGAACAATTAATGAAAAGTATCATCTGAATCTGGGTAACCATCTTCAGATGATTCGGAAGGTGTGAAAAAACCACACTCCCACCTTTCCCTGCGTTCTTCAGCCTCTTTTGCTTACCGCTCCAAACGAGCCCTTTCCTCTTGTCTTTCATTATATTCCATTTCCACCAAGACCTGCATGTCTTGATCCATTAGGCGGAGTTGTTCGTCTGTTAACCCGTGTGGGTTTGGGTCTTGGTTTGAAACAGGTGTATTCTGCACCGGTTCATTTTCCGGTGAATTGTTCACCTGTTCTTGTGGTGGGTAGAAAACGGGAAAGATTTGTCCAGGTGGGGTATGGTCTTCTTCATTGTGTCGAGGTGGGCTTGGAAATTGTTGGCCAAAATCTTTTTTGCGAGGCGGGCTTGGAAATTGTTGACCGAAATCTCTTTTGGAAGACATTTTGAGTTACAGAAGTTTAGGTTTGAGTATGAAAATTGTGTGTGACAATGGAATCAGAAGGCTGGGTATTTATAGGGGACAATCCACCACGTTTTTAATACTTACTTTTGGAATTTGAATAAGTTAAAAAGGATCCAGCCCATGTGTAAAAATTTGAATTTCAATTTGATTTTCAAAAAGATCCCGCCCATCTTTATAAATTTGAATCTAAAAAGGATTCCGCCCATCTTTATAAATGGTTATAAATGGTTGTAATTTGAATATTATTTTTTAAATATTCAGTGAATATTATTTTCAAATTCAGTGTTCGGTTCACTTCGGTTGAATTCTAGTTGGGTTCGGTTCGGTTTTAGTGTTGACCCACGTAAAAATAGAACCGATTTAACGAAAACGAACTAACCGAACAACCAGATAACCGAACCAATTAAGTTATAGATAGTGATAGTTTAAAATAAGGAGGACTTAGTTTGCCATTTTTAAACATTATGTCTTAAAGTTTAAAAGAAAGGAGGACTCTTCTCTAACTATTGTCCTCAGCTTCTGCATGTTAGTTGCCGGAACCTTTAAGAGTCATGATGGTTGAAACGCTATTTCTCAACCACACGGTTCACATCCCAATTCTACACCACACAAATCCCCTATATATATATATATATTTTCATCCTTCCTCTATCACTAACCCTACAACTCTTCTTCCACCATTCTTACAAATATATCAATAATATCCTATTTTACCCAATTTCATTATCAATGGCAGCACCAGAAGGACCAAACCAAGTGGCTAGGCGTGTTATTGATGACCTAATTGAGTATAGCGGCGAGACCTCTGTTGATGGTTACATGAATTTCTTCAAGGCTCAGCAAGTTTCCAGTCTCCGTGGCTTTGTAAACCGGATGCGCGAAGAGGCCACCACAGTGAACAATGAGATTGGGCAGTTTAATGCTTTAATTGCTGAGATAGAAGCTCTTGAAGATAGGGAAGAGGTTTATGACACTTTGGTTGATCTTAGGGAAGACAGGAAGGCTGCGCGGACCAAGCTGGAAGGGTTGAATGATCTCATTAATCAAGCTGAGGAGGACATCAGGACCAAGGAAGAACAGATTCAGGCGATGAATGGTTGAAGGGTTGCTCGATATGGAATTGGATGGTTTCTTTTGCTCTAGTGTCATCTGTTTATGTTTAATGTTTAATGTCTATGGTTTGTATGTAAATTAACAATGGAATATGTAAATCTTTTGATGGTTTATCCATATGAATGCCAAGTATGGTTGTTATTAAAAGTAATGCTTTCGCTAGTTCGTTTCATCTTTTTTGAATGTTGTTTTGCATTTAGGAATTGGTTGTGGTGTTTAAGGTGAAATTTGCGCTGGTATAATGTATCATTTAGAAATTACTTATTAGGGGTTAATTAAGTTATTTAATCATTAAAAAGTCAGAATCATAGCTTAGTTTGTTGGTTTCTAGAGTAAAAGTTCAAAATCAGTATTTAAAGTGGTGTTTGGCTTTAAAAGTCAAATGGTTTAAACTGGGTCAGTACTGTTCATATGCCATGGGTCTCATTTTGATCTTGATTAGTTAAGCATGTATGAGCTGTTAGTTGAAGCTTTTTGCCATGTTCTTGAAGATGTCTAGGTGTTGACTAAGACCAAAAAGGTGGTCTGATGTTTGCAGGCTGCTATGGTGGTCTGAGGTATTTTAAGCTTTCAAAAAGCTATCATAAGCTATAAACTATGGTCTAGAAAGTAAAAACAGATGAAGTTCACACTATGAACTTATCATAAACCAAAAATCAGGGCTTATAAACTTAATATCAGCTTATAAATAAGCTGATAAAAAGGGGTGATGGCTAGGGTTTGCTGATATTCCCTTGGTGCAGGGGAGATTCAGCAGCCAACGATTTGGTTGCTAAAAAAACTTTAGCATAACAATTAACTTTCTAGATCCTAACATACCACTCATCATAAGAACTATCCCTTACATAAACTGCAAACGTATCGCAGCCAGTAACCAACTCCATAAACTCCAATACCATCACTATGGCTATATCAGTAGACAACTTACAAGGGTTGGTCAAACTATTGACTTATGATAATGCTATTCGACCGAACCTTGTTAGGCAATTCAGCAGCACAATGACACAAACAATCATAACTAACAATAAAACGCAGAAAAAAAAAGAAAAATTCCTCAATTTAGTCACTACTCTGTACATCCTGACCCATCATTAACCATGATAAGTTTTAATCGCTTTAGTGATTGATTTACCACAGGATTGCATACGTTAACATATCTAGGCATAACCTCAATACAAAACGCAAAAGTACGCAGCATAAACAAGATAAATATTTTCACTGTCATGCAGATCTAAAATACATACAGGTTCAAAACACATGAAGTAATTCCAAAAAACACCCCACTACCACATACCTGCAGCCTTAATTATATTCTACCAACACATCAAAGCTTTATTTTTTCAGAAACATATAATCAAACAAAAGATTATAATTAAAAATAGGCATAATGAAAATAAAATAAGAGTTGAAACTGGTACCCAAATTACTAGATTCACATTAATAATATGCATAATTAACATAAAAAGACCATAAAGTTTGTACATAGATCTTATAGACAGTGACCCAGGCAGGCATAACCCTACCTCAAAAACACAAAAGCCTATAGCTTATGCTACCATCCAAACATAAAGTTCATAAAACTTAAAAACATACTATTAAACAACCCAAAAGAAGACCCACACCCATACACTTGAAATCCTAATCGAAGTCCATCAACTCCTCAACTGTTTCTTCTTTCTTGTTTATCAAAGCCCTTAATTGAACCAACATAGCAGACACAGACTCCAGGAGGCTTCTTTCAATCACCTGCATTTCACGAGGGCGTTCATAAACAACATCTCCCGCCTCTTCCTCATCAAAATCCAAGCCCAAAACCTCGACCATCCTTTCGCTACGGCGTTCAATGCTTATGCGCAGGAGATCCCTCTGTTGTCCCAACCACATTATCGTAGATTCGTTCTCCGGTATTTCTTGACCCATCAAAAAAGTAAAGCACTCATGCAATTTATCCGATCCAGAAATCTCCTTTAGCTCATTCAGATGTGGAGTACCAGCCATTATTTTAGAGATTATTGAGAAAGACAGATTAAAAGTTGTTATTTTTTTTTAGAATGATTAGATGAAAACAACAAATGAGTGTATATATATAAAGAAGATTAGGTACCGATTTACTATTGATTAGATAGGATATGAAAGGGTTGCAGCAAATGAATGGTATTAGATATAAATCACTAATCTCCATAAACTTTTTAAAATATATTTTTGATATGTTTACAGTTATAGTTAGAAAATTAAAAGAAAAAGCAATCATTTTACCTTACATTGATTCAATCCGGTTGTAACAAGTCATTGCTTCTTTAATGTTCTTTGTTCTGCATTTCCTCCTTCTGATAGTATGATGCTCATCTTAATAAGTGACAAAAATATTTTTGCTTTGCAAAAATACCCCCTCAAGTTCAACACTATATCACTTACGTGAACATAAATTAAAAATGACATAAAAGGCTGGAAAAACGATGGCCTAAACGATTAACTAGAATATATTAAACATGAAATTGAAGCTACATTAAACAACGACTAGAATATATTAAACATAAAATTGAACCCACATCAAACAACGACTTGAAAAACCAACAAATGATTAACGTAATCAGCGAACGATTAATGAAAAGTATCATCTGAATCTGGGTACCCATCCTCAGATGATTGGGAGGTGTGAAAATACCACACTCCCACATTTCTCTGCGTTCTTCAGCCTCTTTTGCTTCTCGCTCCAAACGAGCCCTTTCCTCTTGTCTTTCATTATATTCCATTTCCACCAAGACCTGCATGTCTTGATCCATTATGCGAAGTTGTTCGTCTGTTAACCCATGTGGATTTGGGTCTTGGTTTGAAACCGGTGTATTCTGTCACTTTTCATTTTCCGGTGAATTGTTCACCTGTTTTTGTGGTGGGTTGAAAACGGGATAGATTTGTGCTGGTGGAGTATGGACTTCTTCATTGTGTCGAGGTGGGCTTGGAAATTGTTGGCCAAAATCCTTTTTGCGAGGTGGGCTTGGAAATTGTTGCCCGAAATCTCTTTTGGAAGACATTTTGAGTTACATAAGTTTGGATAGTTTAGGTTTGACTATGAAAATTGTATGTGACAATTTTCATCAGAAGGTTGGGTATTTATAGGGGACAATCCACACGTTTTTAATACTTCCTTTTTGAATTTGAATACGTTAAAAAAAATCCCGCCCATGTTTAAAAATTTGAATTTCAAAAAGATCCCGCCCATCTTTATAAATGGTTTTATTTTCTAAATTTTTCTTTTATCATTTAGGACTTAGGAAAATAAATTTACACTTGTAGGTTTTATTTTTATAGATTTCACTTTTAAAACTCGTTTTTAGGATTCCCGCTTTGCGTTTTTTAGTACAACTTGATCTTAGCTTTATTTTTCTTTGTAAATTACCTTTCCTTATCTCATTAGAATTAACAAACACCAAATAATCAAATATCTGTTTGTTCTCACTATTCACGACACGTTTCACGATCCAAAATCACACACGACCTGTATTCGGTAGGGGAATACGTGTTGATTTTAACGAATCACAACCTATGGTCTATTATCCACATATTCCTTCCCAGCAAACCTATGTAACTCCGGTAGTACACTTGGGTCATATGAACCGGTGATATTGCCCTGTTGTGGTCCTTTATGAACCTTAATGACGAATCTTTGATATGATTCCTTTTGATATGATTCCTTTTGCTATGAACCTAAATGACGAATATTTGCTATGAAACTTTCATTATGAACCTTTGATATGCTTTTCTAAACCATTTGAGATATGAACCATTTGTTATGAACGTCTACCCGATTAATCGCCGATTAGGTGCTACAAGGCCACCGATCTTGCCGATTTATGTAACTGGGTCAAACAAATAGGTCAACTGTTGTCAACGACTATCAATGGCGGTCAATGTTGGTCAAACTTACCGGAAACCTATAAATCATGCCAGAAGTACCCAACACTCACTGTAAACTTATTTTGATCACTTATAGTAACTGTTTAAGTCTATTACAAGTTGTTTTTTAGAAAATACATTGCCGTAAATACCTAAAACTCACCGTAAATACACAAAACTTGCCGAAAATAACTAAAATTTGTCAGTAATTAATGCCAATTCGATTAATCACCGATTACAAGCTACAAGGTGGTCGACCGCCCGACTAATGATTCGCGATTTTTGCAACATTGGTTATGAACCTATGGGATATGAACCTTTTGATATGACACTCTGATTATGATATGACATCTTTTTTCTAAAATGTTCTTATAAGTCCGGAATGTGACGTCATGGGAAGTCAACTTACGTAAGAACTCTCGACGATATAAATGAATGACCGCATCACAAAAATATGTAAGCCACTCGCGTGATGTTCTATCGTCCAATCCTAAATTTTCATCAATGAGGATCACCCGTTTAATTTCCAAAATGCATTTTTGTATCGCCGTGAAGCTTTTTTTACCCCGCATGTCGAAGCTTTCTTGAGAATACGGGAAAGACGCTTCAATGTCACCAACAATCTTCAAAAAACAACGATATCAATGTGTTGAATCAGTCAAATGGGTTGATTTCAAGTCAAATGGGTTATAAGATGTCACCCCGAAATAGCTCAACCCGACCACGACCCAAAAAAAAATTCAATTTGGCGGGATACCGAGTCAAGATTTAATATTTTATTTTAACATTACACTTAATTTCATAATAAATTTTATTATTGGGTAAAAAGCATTTAAATTAATTTAGTTAATAACCCGACCACCGACCGGGTACTCTATTTCTTTTTTAGTTTCAAATACAATAAATAAAATACCAATATGTATTATATACAATAATATACTACTAGTAATACATTTCATATACTATATACTAGTATTAATTATTTTAATTATACATCAAATTATACCCTAAAATTTTGGGGAAAATTTACCCTCCCACGTTCACCTTCTATTCAGTATGAACCCGTTTAAATTTTTTGGGGAAAAATTCAGATTAGTAAATAAGTTTTGGCGCTGCGAAAATCAAGCATATATTTTAGGAAATCAAGTATTTAATACAATTTTAATAATGGAAATCATTTTTCACATACGGTTAAAATCTCAATTTCGGTTTAGGGTTGTATGTGGGCAGCAAAACAACGATTGTTGGTTTTCACTTTTGAGTCAAGGTCTGACTCAACAGGTAATGGAAACCTCTGTTATTGTTATTATTATTGTTGTTATAATTATTATTATTGTTATTGTTATTATTATTTTCATTATCATTGTTATATATTGTTATTGTTATATATTGTTAGTGTTTGTTTAATCTTTGTGATGAATCTTAAGTGTGAGAATCTTAAGTGTCAGAAATGGTGGGTTCGGGTTTGTGTTTGGTTGACCTATTGTGATGAGTCTCATATGTGATCATAAGTGCTGCTTATTTGTGATGTGCTACAAGTTGTATTTTAGTTGCGGATGACCATTTTCCAAAACCTTTTTATTATTTGGATGCTATTAGTGGATAACCACAAGTCTTTGTGATGTCTTTTAGGCTGTCGTGTGTGATCATCAGTACTGATTTTACACATGTTGTATAATCTCTGGTCGAAGGTACTTTGTAATGTCATTTAAAGTTTGTGTTTTGTTGTGGGTGTTGATTTTATATGACTGATTTCATATGTGATGGTAGGGTGTTGATTTTATATGACTGATTTCATATGTGATGGTAGGGTGGTTGAGTGTGAAATTGAATTGTCTTAGATTTGTGGTCACGAGCGTTTTTTTCCTAATCTTGTTTAGAGTCGGCTATTCGGTTCTAAGTTGTAGCTTTTAAGGCTGTATATAGGTTGTGGCCATGGATGTTGGTTTAATGCTTGCTACAAACTGTTTAATTTAAATGGATATTGTTCTTTGCAATCTCATAATTATTTAATTTGTTTTGTGCACCAGTAATGGAAAATAAAAGGATGCAACGCCAAGTCTCCACGAGAAACATGAATGATTATGAAATGTCCAGAAGGTCAAGGATTCAAGAAAACCAACAGAGATTACAAGCTTTGGGAGTGAAAAATATTGCTAAGTCTTTGACAAGTCTAGTACAGAGTGACAAAACAAAGAAAAAGAAAACGAAACCAACGGATACCAGTGAGAAAGATGCAGATTATATGGCTGGTTCAGACTTTGATCTTAATGCTGAGCAAGATAACGCAGAAGAAGCGGCTACAGAAACAAATAAAAAGGTACTAATAATAAATTTGGCTAATATAATTTCTTTATGTTTGTTTTCTAACAATTCTAGTTGCATGAAACAGCATCGAAAATACATTGCTCCACAGTCCATGACTAGATATAAAAATTTAGCACTAAAACGAATGACTGCTCCGAATGTCTCCCGTGTGCTAACATCTTCAGAATCTCGTTCGCAAAAGGGACAACTGATTCATACAGGGAGGGCAATACATAGTAGGGTACAGGAGTCCGACCAAGACCAAACGATAAATGATCAACCAGCTGATACAAATAATACAAAACAAAAGGGTCAGTTGAAGGAAAAAGATTCACAAAATTCTAATTCTGTCAAGAGAGGGAGATCAACTGTAGCTGAGAGAAACTTACTTGCAATTGACAACGATGATGACCACGGGGAGCGTGACTTGAGATCTGATGATGGTACCTATAAATAAATTTCAAATATTGTATATATGATATTAAATTACTATTACCTGTATATTTAGTTAACTGTTTTCGATGCTTACTTTTTTTTTTTTTTTTTTTTTTTTTTTTTTTTTTTTACTATAGATAACAATGAAGAACAATATGATGCTGAAAATGATGATATTGAAGACATACATTTGAATGAAGATATTGAAGAACAAGCTGCTTCTGAAGATGATGTAGATAAAGACATGGATGATTTGGAGAATGAGGATGCTTTGGAGAATGAGAACGATTTAGCAAATGACGGCGATGATATAGTTGAAGAAGAGTTTGAAGCTCAGCGAATTGAAAATGAAGAAGACCATGAAGTTACACAAGCAGTAAACGAAACAGGTTAACCTGATCTACTTGATTGCATCATTTTAAAAATCATATATTGTGTGACATAAGAAGAATATATAAAAAAAACTTAAATTAAAACAAGAAAACATACAACGCTAACATATTGCCTCCATTTCAATTTATTTAGTATTTTAAATGTATACGTATCTATTGTAAATCATGTTCACTTTTTGTAGTTCGGATTGTAAGCAAAAGAACGAGAGGACCAACACGTATGGCAAAAGTTTGGGCCCAAGATAAAGGGTATAGAATTCCTATTTTAGTTAATGAACTCGGACAACCTGTTAACGACAAAAGTAGTCATCTGACCCATTTCATGGGCACCATTTCAAGGAGTGGAAAGTATTGTCCGATTTATAAACCATGGAATAAAGTTGACGCCGCCAAAAAAAAAGCTTTGCTTGAACTTGTAAAGGTAAACAATGTTAAATGTGTATGTTAATGAATAAAGAATTTGTTTTCTAATTTGAGCTATTACATTTTTTAGACAAAATTTGATATTCCGGAAGCTGGAGAAAAATGGATATTGCAATCATTTGACCGGAAGGTGAAGAACTGGAGGGCAAGACTTAAGGAAATCTACCATGATCCGTCTTTGTCAGTTAAGCAACAGATAAGTTATAGGCCAAAGCAAGTGCAAAAAAAACAATGGAAGAGACTTGTGAAGTATTGGAATAAAGAAAATACTAAGGTGTGAAATACTCTTCAACTTTAAATAGCATTACTTAATTTCCCATTCTGATATTTTAATTTCATACTGCAGAGTTTAAGTGAAAAAAACAAGGCGAATCGGGAAAAAAAGAAGATGATCCAAAGAACCGGTAAAAAAAGTTATGCTCGCGTCCGTGAAGAGTTAAAGGTAACTGTATGGAGACAGTGGGATTGTTAATGTATCCTGTCGATATCCACTGTTAATATTCATTTTCTTTTTATTCATACAGTCATCTTTGGGACAAGATCCAAGTCGATTGGAAATTTTTAGTGCATGCTTCTCCAAAGATGGAAATACCAAAAATGTTGAGGCTGCAAATGCGATAGTAAGTAATAGGCTTTTATGTTTGGAAAAGTGTATTAATAGCAGAAGTTAAACACAATATGCTTTTTTTTGTAATACATGCCTTTCGTATATGTTGTTCATGTAGATATAAAATGCAGGAAAAAATGAAACGACTTAGTGATAATCTGCCCGAGGGTTCGATTGATAAGCCTGGACCAGATGATATTTTTTCTAAAGTTATGGGTAAAGATCAAAATGGTGATGCAGTTATGTATGGTCTAGGTGTTCGTGCTTCTGATGTTTGGGGTGTAATACCAAGTCGTTTAGCATGTCATAGAGAAAACAACGAATTGAGGTCTAGATGTGGAGAACTTACTAGTGAAAATGAACAGTTACGAGCCCACATATCAGAGATGAAAGGGTCGCCGGATAGTTCCAGTGTTCCACCTCCTACATCACCGCATTCTCCCGTTGTAACCAATGAACCTCCACATTTACGGGTATGTTTCTAATATAAATCGTTGCTTTTCCACCCTTTAAATGACCACGACACTGTTTTTTTTTCGTATTAGTTTTTAATCATGAATAACATTAACAACCAAAACGTACTGCTGCAGTATAGTAGTTGAATGGAAAATTACATTTTTGAACCAAGTAAAGTAGTTGCAGATATGCAATGTGCAATTTTGGGATGCTGATATCCTGATATTGGTTTGAGCCACCATTGTGCCACTTCGGTGATTGCGTGACATTTGAGACATCATATGTATATATTTTTGGATTATGCTAACTGGATATTCTATGTTGTGCAAGTTTAGGCTTCAGTTTACTAGTAGTTCTCCCTACCTGCAGTATTACATTTGTTTAAGTTAATACATGTGTCTGACTATAAATTGATAAATATTTGTTGAAAACTGAAATCTAGGTCGGGGATGAAGTTTTCCTTAAAAGCATTCTAAACTCAACCGAGACTGTAGCAAAAGGATGGGTGAGGAGCTTGAACCCAAATGATGTAGTTGGTGGTACAGAGATTGGACGAGGATGGTGTGAGGTAAACGTTCAAGTACCAACAAAAAGAGATGAAATGTTGGTGAGACCATATGGGTTATTTGCCACAATTGCAGACTGTGTTGGTTCAACCATAGCATGGCCTTGTCCCTTTATCTCGGTATGTCTTTGTTAAACTTGTGATACCAATAATTTTAATAACATGGAGCTTAATGTTTACACATGGATAACATGGAGCTTAATGCTTACACATGGATGTGTATTTGTAGGTGGTCCGTGAGGATTGAGAAAGGATGCATGATGACCCCGGACTAAGCTTCTTGTTAATTTAATTTCTTGTTTAATGTTACAAGACTTTATGTTGAATAATGTCTAAACCTTATTTATGTTTAGTGCTTTTGTTATGACAATTGCTTATTTGAAATACAATTTTGTTTTATTCATTTAATAATTAGTTGATGTTTTATTCATATCGTAAAATAGAGTGTGCATGCTGAAAATAGCGTCCTATCATATGACTTGTTAGGACTTTGAAATTGTCCTATTAAACATATTAAGCGTCCTAACAATAAACTTTTAAGGACGTTTAACATTGTAAAAGTGTCCTAATATGTTGTTATTAGGACGTTATTTAGGTTGTTAATAGACATTTTATACGACCAAAAAATTGGTTTCATAATCTTCTTTGAGATATTAGAACCCTTTTCTTGGTGCTAAAGTAGCTATAATGTTATATGATAAGCGTCCTAACAATTATCTTTTAAGTACGCTTGTATGTGTATCAAAAGATTAAAATTAGGTAACCACATGTTAGAACATTGTAAAAGTGTCATAATATGTTGTTATTAGGACGTTATTTGGTTGTTCATAGACATATTATGCGACCATAAATTTGGTTTTATAATCGTATTTGGGATATTAGGACCCTTTTCTTGGTGTTAAAGTAACTATAATGTTATATGATAACCGTCCTAAGAATTAACATTTAAGGACGCTTGTATGTGTATCAAAAGATTGAAAGTAGGTTACCACATGTTAGAACATTGTAAAAGTGTCCTAATATGTTTTTATTAGGACGTTATTTGGGTTGTTTATAGACCTATTATGCGACCATAAAATTGGTATCATAATCTTATTTGAGTTATTAGGACCCTTTTCTTGGTTGCTAAAATAGTTATGATGTTGCATCATATGCGTCCTAACAAACTTTTAAGGACCATTTTATGTGTGTCAAAAGATTAAAAGTAGGTAAGCACATGTCAAAACATTGTAAAAGTGTCCTAATATGGTTTTATTAGGACGCTATTTGGGTTGTTCATAGACATATAATACGACCATAAAATTGGTTTCATAAGGTATTTGAGATATTAGGACACTTGTGACCTATTACAACCGCCTTACATACATCCCTTTCATCCTTGGTCCTATCAAATGAAAGGTCCTATAAAGTACCATTTTAGGACGCTTACGGGGGTCCTAAAAAGCCACTTTTCTTGTAGTGTACTTATCCTATGCGCCGCATCTAACCCTCAGACAGAAACTATAAATACCCCAAGGTCAGACGAATTTGAGAGGTTGGACAGTGCAAGATACCATACGTACGAGTACCAAACCTGAGACGAATTCAGACGTATTAGCAGCACAAGACACACCCTGAACGAAGATACAAGAGCTGTAATAAGGTCCTGCATGTATTCAATTCATTAAGTAGTTTTGTTTTATTGTATTAGTACACTTTAATTCATCAGGATTGATGGGCCGATGTCATGTGACTACGGAAAATCATGCGCACCCCTTAAAATTGCTTTCCCATTAATTAAAGTTTATATGTTGATGTCTTTGGTGACTTTTATTAGTGCATTGATAACCTCTGTGTCTAGCTGAGCATTGCTTGGGTCGCCATGCCCCTTCCTCGCCTATTTATTCTATCGTTTCTAGGATAGTGGGATAGACATAAGTGATCATTAAGGGTTTACTCGCCGATAAGATTAGAGCCAACGAGAAAGGGTTAATTATATACACTTCATATAAAACTAGCAATAAAACAAGTGACAAGCTACTTAATTATCAGGACAGGTCTTCTTATTGTCTCAAGTATCTATCTGTGTACGTGTGTGCTAATCGCTGATTCGTGTTCATTATATTCATACTGACCGTGCCAGTCTCTCAGGCTGAACCCCCCTTGCGTTAGATTAGGTTGTATAGCTAACTTAAGATATTAAAATACTGATTAGAATAACTAGATAATACGTTCCACTCTTAGTGATCGACACTCTACTTACCATTATATTCATACTGACCGGGTACACTGCTCGTTAAGTGTGTGTGTTATTGATAAGTCGGCTAAATATAAATTTAAAACTTGAGTAGGCATTAATACTGCTAAACCGCAACGACACATCGCTCGCATCAAGTTTTTGGCGCCGTTGCCGGGGAGTGAATTGTTATTATCTGTTAATTTGATTAGTATTTTAATTAGGTTTTTTTTTTAGATTCTAACCACTAACCCTGTTATATATTAGATAGATTACATTCATTGTATAATTTGCATATTTCCTGTTTTTGTGTGTTTTTGTTTTCTGTAGTTTTTGTTTCTTTTTGTTTGTTCTTATTTTTTTTGTTTTTCTTTTTTCTTTTTTTTCTGCATTCTGCTATCGTTGTATTGTGCTGATACAAACGATATGGCGCATCTGTTTTCACAGATACGGCGTATTGCGTTTAATTTTTATAAAATACAACGCGTTTAATAAATTCAAGTACGACGCATCTTTCCCCAAGATACGGCGTATTCTGTTATTAATAAGAAATTTTTCTAAACCCTAACGCCATACGACGCATCTGTTTTAACAGATACGGCGTATTTTCTATTTAAATTAAAAACAGTTTTTCGAATTATTAAACAGAAGCGACGCATCGATCTTTATCGATACGGCGCATCTACTAAATCAAAAATCTTGTATTTTGAAACGTAACGAAAATACGGCGCATTAGCTTTTGTTAATACGACGCATTTAATTTTAATAAATATAATCGATTTTTGATAATTTAAACTTGATACGGCGCATTCTAATTCATAAGCGGCGTATCTGTTTTCTGAATAAAAGTCTGATTTATTTTTAACAATTATAAGATACGGCGCATCGTCTTCAGATATCAGTAACTTTTATTTATCCCGAACGGAGAAAATTCTAATCATCTTTCCTGTCTCTTAGAAATTTTTTACTTCGAAGCCTATTTGTTTTGTGTTTCAGGAATCATGATTGATATTTTCCCAAGCTGGTTCGGAGGACTATGGATTAAACTTACAACCGATGAGATTGTATCTAAGTTCGCCCACGAATGTGATAAGGAGCATCATGAGGTCGAAACTTTCATCAATGGACTGTTGCTGAAAGAACAAAACTATATGATTAGAGAATTGACGATTGAGGTGCACCAATTGTCGAAGGTGATTAAAGGAGTTTTGTTCCAAAGGCACGACCAGAATGGAATAACTACTAGAGGCGGATTAGTGTCAAGGATTTTCCAATTAGCGGAAAGAATGTTTGGTTACTTGAATATGGAACTAAGAGAGAGATTGAGATGGAAGATCTCGCTAGAACAAAATAAGGAGCTAAACGTGAGTCTAACTTGAAGACTCTGGAATAAAGACAAGTGCTGACCGGGAGACAACCCGATGGAAAAATTTTTACTTTTCTGTTCTGTGTCGAGTCTGTCAGACCTGTAGAAGATACGGCGCATCTCCATCCTAAGATGCGACGCATCGCCTGCAATGGTCATATCTTATTTAATTTTCTGCATTTTTATTTTTGACTTTAAAACTTTCTGTCAGTATTTTAATGCGGTGCATCCCTGGTTAAGGATGCGACGCATCTTTTATTCTGATTCGTATTTATTCCAAGCACGATACGGCGTATCTTCTTCCATAAGATACGGCGTATCGACTGACCTGATGATTTTCATTTTATTTTTTTTAAGATTTATTTTTACTAACTACTAATGTATTATGCAAGTTTGAACCTTCTTAACTCAGGTGTGTTAAAGTCTTAATGGTATTATAGATTCCTGCAATTTTTGTGGATACATCATCTATGAAGCTTAAACGTTCTAATCCACAAGAAAGTTGATTTTTGCTCTTATACGAATAAAGGAGGATCATACCGAGCAAATCTCAGGGGAGTTTTTCTGTTCTAATTCTTTTTATTTTCCAGTTTTTAATCTTTGATACAAACAACGAGGACGTTGTTTAACTTAAGTGGGGGGATTGGAGAATTAGAACACTTACTTGTCCTAAACTTTTTCAAAATATGCTTAAAATGCGCTTAATATATCAAAATTAAAAATTTTATAGCATGTTTTTGTTTAAAGTCTAAATTACATAGCTGCACACATAACATTATTTTAAAAAATTGTGAACTTATCAAAATTCACAAATCTATGAGTGTGCCGGTGACTTGCAAACTTTAGAACTTGGCTTGTATACTATTCGAGACCACCATAATAAGTATTATTTATATAATTGGAATGACTTGTCTAAATTGGTAAATTTCTAGGATTACACCCAAATAGCCTTTATATGTTATGTGATATTAACTAACTACACTGGTTAGTTAACCCCCTTATAAACCCTTTGTTACTCTCACTTTTAGAGTAAGATACCCCTAGAAAAACCCTCAGAGCCATTCCTTTCGTTTCTTACACCTTTGTTATAATGTTTCGATACACCCTTACACCTTAGCCTACCCTGTAGATAAAAATCCGTGGTTGGTTAATTGCTTTAGGCAAAGTGTGTTTCCTTACATTACCTGTGTTCGCGTGTGTAATTCATTATCTTTGGTTAGGTCGGGAAATTGCACAATGCAACTGGTATGAAAGTAAATATTGTATATCTTTGAGTTTATTTTTCGTGTGTTTACTACTTTCGCTATTACAGTTATTTCTGAAAGTATGAAGAGTATGGAAAAATTATCCGGAAAGATAGTGATAGAAAAGTTGTGAAATTTTACACATATGTTGATGTCAAAAAAAAAAAAAAAAAAAAAAAAAAAAAAAAAAAAAAATCGAAAAAATAGAAAAGAAAAAGAAAAAGGAAAAGTTGGAAGTTTGTTTTAACCAACTTATGTAAAGTTTTGTATTAAATGGGCGATATCACCACTATTTTTGTTGTATATTATATTTATGGATTGAATGGGAGTTGGCCGTTATGGGAACGCCAACTAAGGTTATTCTTTGATTAAGATCTTGTTGAGTATAATTCGTGTCTACCTAAAGCGTGTGTTTCAAGTGTTAAAGCGTGAGTTATTCAATGATATGAGTCTTATTCATGGGATGGTTGGGAAAGTAATTTACCACACTTAGGATTTTAATTTATCTGTTTTGTTTATTTTTTATTTTACACCAATTTGTATCCCAAATATTATCCATACCCTATATCATTCTTTATCCAAACCTTTGATTTATTGAGATTAGGGATTTGAGCAATCTTAAGTATCGTAGTCGTGGATTCGGCTATGTAATTATGATTTTGTCGCCCTTTTTGATATAATATTATTGGTAAAGATTACTTGGTCCTATCTTTAGCCCATTCGAGTTAAGGATTTGAGCAATTGCAAGTATCGTGGTCGTGGATTCGATCATGTATTTGTGATTTTGTCGCCTTTTCTGGAATGTGAGATCGATAGAGATTAAGAAGAATGATTAACCCTTAACCAACAAACCCTTTTTACCGCTTTAGACTTGTTATTCCTTAGCTTTAGTGGGGGAGATGCGTATACTTGCCAAGCTTATGATAGAATATTCGTCACGACTGGACAGTTAAACGAATAGATTTGCTTTTATCAAAATATTTTATTTTATTTCTAATTCGTTAAGTGTTTGGTTGTGCAATTATGACAAAACGAATACATGCTTAAATATAAAAATAAATCCTAATATCTTTTAGGATACATTTTCATAAGATTTATTCTAAGGTTTACTTGGGGACAAGTAAAGTTCAAGTGGGGGGATATTTGATGAACTCAAATAAGTACATTTTATTATCATCATTTATCCTATTTATTTGACTTGTTTTATTATATTATATATGAGAATTGATACGTTAATGTTTACTTTTGTAACTCTCAGGTAAAAACAAGTATTATGTGAAACTTGGCGATTTTGGACTAATTATGGAGCAAAACAAGCAAGATGTTAAGAGTCTACTGAAATGTACAAGATCAAGATCATTCTGCTCCAGATACGCCGCAACATACTTCTTACATATGGCGTATCACTATCAATATTTCACAAGTTACGATCCAAGACAGCAAAGGACATGCGCCGCATAGAGAAATGGAGTTACGCCGCATCTTAAGGTGGTGTACGAATATTCCTGAATATATTAATCTTGGACCCCACGCGAAGTTAAGTCAATGCGCCGCATCTACTTATCCTATGCACCGCATCTAACCCTCAGACAGAAACTATAAATACCCCAAGGTCAGACGAATTTGAGAGGTTGGACAGTGCAAGATACCATACGTACGAGTACCAAACCTGAGACGAATTCAAACGTATTAGCAGCACAAGACACACCCTGAACGAAGATACAAGAGCTGTAAGAAGGTCCTGCATGTATTCAATTCATTAAGTAGTTTTGTTTTATTGTATTAGTACACTTTAATTCATCAGGATTGATGGGCCGACGTCATGTGACTACGGAAAATCATGCGCACCCCTTAATATTGCTTTCCCATTAATTAAAGTTTATATGTTGATGTCTTTGGTGACTTTTATTAGTGCATTGATAACCTCTGTGTCTAGCTGAGCATTGCTTGGGTCGCCATGCCCCTTCCTCGCCTATTTATTCTATCGTTTCTAGGATAGTGGAATAGACATAAGTGATCATTAAGGGTTTACTCGCCGATAAGATTAGAGCCAACGAGAAAGGGTTAATTATATACACTTCATATAAAACTAGCAATAAAACAAGTGACAAGCTACTTAATTATCAGGACAGGTCTTCTTATTATCTCAAGTATCTATCTGTGTACGTGTGTGCTAATCGCTGATTCGTGCTCATTAGTTTAGTTTACTATTTAATCATAACCAAACCGTGCCAGTCTCTCAGGCTGAACCCCCCTTGCGTTAGATTAGGTTGTATAGCTAACTTAAGATATTAAAATACTGATTAGAATAACTAGATAATACGTTCCACTCTTAGTGATCGACACTCTACTTACCATTATATTCATACTGACCGGGTACACTGCTCATTAAGTGTGTGTGTTATTGATAAGTCGGCTAAATATAAATTTAAAACTTGAGTAGGCATTAATACTGCTAAACCGCAACGACACATCGCACGCATCAGTGACCGAGTCTTTCATATGAATATTTATATTCCTAACAGTAGACAAGACCATAGTTGCTACTAGAACAATCCAAACACCTAGTGCATTTACTAAGAAGAAAGCAGAATCTAGTTGGACATGGCAACGTTGGCTACAACATAAACCTAGCTTTACTTAGTTACCAAAGATGCTTAAAAATTATGCTACTAACCCAACGGGTTCCTCCGTTACTGTCTCTCCATCTGCATTGTCTTCTTGTGATGCAGGTGATTCAGATTGTACTTTGGATTGTTGATAGCAGATGTTCCCGACACATGACAGGCAACCTAAAACTTCTAGTAAACTTTGTTGCAAAGTTCATAGGAACTGTCAGATTCAGGAATGACCATTTTGCCACTATCATGGGCTGTAGGGACTATGTCAACGGAAACATTGAGATCAGCCGTGTATACTACGTTGAAGGCCTTGGACATAATCTATTCTCAGTAGGGCAGTTTTGTGATGGTGACTTGGAAGTTGCATTTAGGGAGAAAACCTGCTTTGTTCGTGACCTACAAAGAAACGACCTTATGACAGGAAAATGCGGAACGAGTCTCTACACCATTTCCTTGTCAGGCATGACCGCTTCTTCTCTAATTTGTTTGCTCTCTAAGGCATACTCTACAAAATCATGGCTATGGCATAAACGTTTGTCTCACTTGAATTTCTAAACAATGACCGATCTTGCTCGTCATAAGTTAGTCGACGGTCTTCTAAGATTCCGGTATGCCAAAGATCACCTTTGTCCAGCATGTAAACAAGGGAAGAGTACTCGTGCTCATTTTCCTCCTAAAACCGACCACATTACGGATCATGTTCTCCAACTTCTACATAGTTATTTGTGCGGCCCGATGCAAGTTCAAACAATCAACGGGAAGCGTTACATATTGGTAATAGTAGATGATTTTTCAAGATGGACTTGGGTCTACTTTCTTCGAACTAAAGATCAAGCTCCTTCGATGATCATCACCTTTCTTACTAAAATTCAGGTTCAGCTCCACAACACCGTTAGAAAAGTCAGAACCGATAACGGAACCGAATTTAAGAATTACACTCTTCGTGAGTATTCTGAGAAAGTAGGGATTGAACACCAAAAATCTATTGCACATAGCCCAAAACAGAATCAAGTAGTCGAAAGACGAAATCAGACGTTAGTGGACGCTCCAAGAACGATGTTGATAAATGCTCAATTACCTGATTACCTCTGGGCTGAAGCTGTCTCAACCGCTTGCTACACCCAAAACCGTTGTATGATCAACAAAAGGCACAACAAAACCCCATATGAACTTGTTCACAGACGAAAACCGAACATAAATTACTTCAATGTATTTGGGGCCCACTATTACCCAAATAATGATCGTGATGACCTTGGAAAATTGAAAGCCAAAGCTGATATTGGAATCTTTGTTGGATACTGTGAGAATTCTAAAGGATTTCGTATCTGGAACCGTCGAACCTGAGAAATTCAAGAGACAATACATGCTAATTTTGATGAACTCACCGATATGGCTTCTGAGCAAAACAGCTTAGGACCCGATTCTAACCGTCTGAACTTCCCTGATCAATCAGCTGCACCACTCTCTCTTAACCGCAAGGACTTGGAAGATTTGTTTGCTCCGCTATTCGATGACTCTCTCATTAGTCGTGCTTCAGATGTATCCACCAGTTCCGCTGCACAACCTGTCCAAAATCCAGAACCTGATACAACAGTAACTACAACAACAGCAGTTGCTAAAAATGCACCTCAAACAGAAACATCATTGTAAAACCCCAAAACTAATATGATCCGAAATGACTAAATTGCCCCTAAATTTAAATTTAAGAACTTATAAAAAAAATAAAAAAAAAGAGAGAGAGAGAGAGAGAGAGAGAGAAAGCCTTTAAAATTTCGGCAAAAGAAAAAAAAAATAAAAAAAAAGGGAAAGAGATAATCACACTTAAATACAAATTGATATCTTTTCCTAAAACTGTGGCCATTCCCTAGTTAACTTAACTCAAAGTTTCGGTATTATATGCAAATCCATAAGACCGAACATTCACCAAAACCCTATATTCCTCTCTCTCTAAAAGTTTCGGCTATCTCCTTATCTCTCCATCTTGTTCGATCTGCAGCAGCCAAGGAAGGTCTTGGTTGTGTTCTTGTGTCATCTATGTCATAAGGTAATTATATACTCATCATTTGATCCCTTCAAAACTTTGATCAAAGCCCTAATCGACTTGTGTTCTTGCCCTTTTTGTTTTCTGCTGTGCAAACCAAAGAAGGAAGGAGTTGTGATTCGATCTTGTCATGTTCGTGATTATTCGTTTGGTCTCCAAGGGTAATCGTATCATTCTAGTTGATTATTGTTGTCCTTTTGATGTGTTTGTCGAATTATAATCACATGAAATAACAATCATACCACATAAAATAACGAATTCACAGCCCTAAATATGAAACGAATACGTATATGAATCGGAAATTCTAATTGTTATGATCATGTTATGGATATGTATGAATCAACCTAATGTGTTTTTGGGTCATATATGAAGGATTGGTGTTATTGGGAGAGCTTTTGAATGAGTGATCACATGATATAATAAAACTGCTACTGTCCTAAAAAATTTGTTCGATTTTTAATCGGCTGTATCTAAATGATGTGAGAGTGTATTTAGGTGTTTTCAGAGTCTAAAATTAATTTCAATGAAATAGCTTTCTGTAGAAATTAACCTCATAATTTTTAGAGGTCGGGAAGGCACATTTTTCGAATTTATGAGATCGAGTGTCAAAACTGTATTTCGGGTTACGAAAATTCACCTGTAGTTTATGTTTTTTAATTTGGAATCTATAACGAGTTATGACCTAAAATTTTTGCAGAATAATATTTGGAATATACGTTAGTTGTTGTGATTTTTGTGGAGTTTTATAAGTTATTTTTATGGGGCTTTGAACTTCAAACTTTTCGTATGATAAAACTGATCAGTAATCTGGATGACTTGAATAAAAGGATTTTTGAACTATAGTTATGCTTAATAATAAATTCTGGAAAAATTAGGGTAAGTTCTTAAGACATATGGGTACGTGTGTGAATTTTTGGGAATTTTTATTCTGGGTTCTTATATGGATGAAAAATTCGACTAAACAGGTCCAGTTCATGTGTAAAATTTGTAAAAAGTGTAAAAGGGTTTTAAAATTTATAATGTGTTTATTTCTAAACTAAAGGGTCTAAATTGTCATCTTTCTAAAACTAAGGGACTTAACTGATGAAAACATGTAACTTGATAATGTTTACATTTTACACCCTAACCTTATCATAATAACACTATTAACCCCAAACTTGTTATAAATTGCATAATAAACCCTAAACTTATATAATCAACATTATGAACCTTGAACTAATATCATTGTCACATTTGAATACTTAAACTTATGATATTCTAAATGTGGAAACCTACTAATTCTGGAAACTTACTAAATCGGGAAACCTGATAAAAATAGAAACCTGCTAAAAATAGAAAGTTGCTAAATATGGAAAGTTACCTAAAATAGAAAGAGAACTAAAATGAAACCTTACGATCATATGAAACTTATAAGAGAATTTATGATTATTTGTAGATCGGGTGAAGGGGGAGTGATCTCCTATTTTCGTTCATTACTTGCTTCGATTTGCATACTTTGTTAAGGTACAGATATTCTACCCTTTCTCAGTAAGGGTGTCCTTCTCATGACTTTTGATCTTGATTCATCATAGGATTCCCTAAGCCATTGCTATGTTCCCTTATACTTGATTCGTTCTTCATGTTTCACTTACATCTGTCTATATTGGTTGGATTATAATCTGAGCCTTTTATTTGGGGCTTTCTTATTTAATCTATGCATTTGCTATGCTTCCCTTGATTTGTGAACCTTGATAGTTGAGCCTTGCCATGTTCCTTGATACTTGATATGACTCGTTCGTCACCCTGCAGCATGAATATTTAAATCACTTGATACTTTGAAGGATTATTTGATTTTGGTAACTAGATGTGAAAATCTTTCTGAATTATATATGAAAAGGTGTGAGAAAAGCTATTTTAAAAAGATGCGATACTACTTTTAAATGAAAGTTACTAAAAGTTTTTAAGGAAACTATTTTAAGACCATCTTTATGAAAACCGTTTTGAAAGACCATTTTTATGAAAACCATTTTTGAAAGATTGCTTTAAATGGACCTTTAAATAGAAACCTTTTAATTGAACTGTTGCTATGAAACTTTGATTATGAACCTTCTGATATTGACCCTTCTGATATTGAACCTTCTGATTTTGACCTTTCTGATATTGACCTTCTAATATTGAACCATCTGATATGAACTTTCTGATATAATTGAAATGGAAATTGGACTTGAACCACTTGATATGAAATTTGAACTGGATACTTGGACATTTGATACTTGACCCTTGACCCACAGTTTGAGACTACGAGCCATAACTAGGCATGAGGGTTTCATGTCCATGTCATTGATGCACCGATGGCATGACTCTAGGGTAGGAGAGTGATGTCCTATCCCGTCCCTGACTTGATTTGATTTGGTGTGTTGAGGAGGTATTTGGCCACCTGGGGCGTATGGATGCATCCTAGATCTGTTATCTATTATCTGTTATCTGTATATTATCTGTTATATCTGGTGACTGATGGTGTGTGCGATACACGTCTTTCACATCCTGGGAGCTCATGACTCCAACCCTTGGAGGTATCCCCTCACCCTGTACTTGGTACCGAGGTCTCCCCTCCGTACACCCTGATGACTTGATTTGATATTTGATTCTGTTTCTGGGCTCGTAGTGGATTATTGTTTATTTTACCTTATAACCTTTACTTAGTATTCCGAGGTCACTGTTGGTCCCTTTACACGATTAGAATTAACTAGGAAGTTAATCTATTAGTGTTAATGACTAATACAATGTTTAAGGATTATTCTAACAGTTATAAAACGTGAATGTAAAAACAACAATATTTTTCAACGTTTAAATTCTTATTAGAAATAATTCCAAGAATCTATACCCAAGTGTTTTGCGGAACAAACACTTGGGATTGAATAGACAAGGGTATGGGGTGTCTCCTATCGAAACTCAAGTTTTGCTTGAGTGGTAACAATATACCCACTGAGCTATCTCAGTGAGTTGTATACTCTTTGTAGGAGAGAAGTTTCTTTGTAAAAGTTCAAGACTTTAATTATACAAAGCACACTTTAACTTCTCTCACAGTTGCTCTATTTATACACAAGTATTCTAAGTATAAGTGATTAAATATAATACAAGTTGTTGAGGTTGCGTGTCTGACAATTACAAATAGTAATTGTCATTTCCAAGAACCAATAGGAAAGGGCTAAATAAGTCTTTGGGAGTTGTTGGCTGACACTCCATGACTTTTAGCCGCAATAGGGAAGGATGAGTCTGACAAGAGAAGAGTGTTGGGTTTACACTCTTATCTTCTCAGATCTTTTCCCTATTGTTCCCGCCTTTTCTTCAGGCGTTGGTTCCTCAGTCATTCAATCACTTTGTTGGTTGAGGAGACTGGGGTTCAGTGAGCTCTTATCCAATACTCACTGAATCCATCATCTTCTTCTTTGGCTTAAGTCCTACTCAGGGAGTACCGCCTTCCTGAGTAGTGAATCCTTCTTCTTGAATTCGCCTTAAGCATCCTGAAGATGACTCACTGAGAGGCTGTTCTCTCAGTGACTTGAATTGTTCTCGGTTTAAGTTAACACTTAGTTAATTTGTGTCCAAATCATGTTCGAAGCATTCTTGGGTTTTACATGACCCAACAATCTCCCCCTATTTGGATATAAATTATTCCTAAGTGTTTTTGATCAGATATGAGTGAGCTAAAGACTTCTACTCATACTGAATGTACTAGAATGTAAATAAGGACACTGAAATAATAAAAACATCATCTTATTAATATCATTTACAAGTCCTAACAAAAACTAAGTACAAAAAGGGATAGTGGTGGGTGTTCAGGCAGGTCATCAGTTCAACTTGATTCCAAGGGCTTCAAGCTTGGGCTTCTTTGACTGCAGCTCATGTTGGTCAGGATGTTCATTGATTTTTCTTTTTAGGTCATGACAAAACCTTACATTCTCAGGACTCTTGAGTGGAGAGGCCATCATCAGAAAGCCTAGCATAGCTTTGATCCCTGATAGATCAATATCACTCCACCTCTGGAAGGCTTTATCACCAAACTCATCAATGAAGAACAAACCTCTTTCAGGCTGTTCAATGACCATATTGTTCCTGAAAGGAACACCTTCAGGGAGAGCCCTATTGCAGTAAAGACCAGGAATCTTGATCTCAGGCTCAGCTTCTATCTTCTTTCTTTTCCTTGAAGAAGACTGAGAGGAAGCAGGTTGTGCAGATTCAGGTAGAGGAGATTGAATGCCAAGTTCCTTAGGTGCTGCTGCCAATCTTTCATACCTCAGACTCAAAGACTTCATCAGATTAGGGACCACAACATTTGATTTCTTTGCTATTAATGGACCCAACTCGTCCAATTCAGTGATCCCAAAGTCAGCGAATCTGAAAGGTGAATGAACATCAAAGTTTCTCTTGTCAGCACCTCTGTAGACAGTGACAACGGCAGGATTGATGTTTCTTTGAATATGAACATCAGTGATTGGTTCTGGCTTCAACCTTTCATTCATATACCACTGATATTTCTTAATCCTATTCTGCCTGATCTCTTCAGCCCGTTTGGCTCTTTCCTCCCTTTTCTGCCTGAGAGTGGTCATCTCCTCAGACTGAGCTTTCACAAAGGTCATACCACCTTTTCTTCCTGAGAGATCCTTAGCCTCAAGACCAATTTTCTCAGCCTCTTCATGAACAACCTTGATTAAGGCAGACTTGCTTGCCTTTTCTTCTTCCTTCAACTTCTTCTTTGCCTCTTCTTCCTGAAGATAAGTACTGAGTTCGTCAGCTGAGAAGTGGTAAAGAACTCCATCAATTTCATATGGGATCCTGAGTGGTGATTCAGGATCCTTTGCAACCGTGATAGGTGCTGGTTGAGGCTCAGGCTCAGTGAGAATGCCTTTGCCTTTATCTTGATGGGAGGAAGAGGTTTCAGGAATCTCCCCCTCAGTATGAGAAGGAGGTTGTTGGCTTGAAGCTCCAGTGTCTTTCTCCCCCTCAACTGTTGCTTGAGCCATGGTGATAGCAAGAGTTGGAGTCACTGGAGCAGTAGGACCTTTGAAGGCCTGATAGATCTCAGTCATCATTGATTTGATGTCCGAGGTGTCTTTCTGAAGACATGAGATCTGATCTGCCAGAGAAGCCTGAGAAGCTTCGATGCCTGACATCCTTGACCCAAGAGACCATGCCAAGGATGTTGAAGATTGTGCCCAAGTACCAAGATGTTTTTCCTGAAGACCCATGGAAGTCCTGATTGAGTCCAAGGAGGTAGTAAGACCCTGAAGTTTAGAATCCTTCAGTAAGCTGAAGAGATCATGGATTTCAGCTGACTGCTTCTGATAAGTCTCAGCAGCTTGAAGGATCTTTTCAGTGAGTATGGGGTCATCTTTAACAGCTGTCTGAATAGTACCAAGGCTTTTGGTGATGCCTTCAAGAGAAAGATTGAACTTCTGGAAATGAAGATCAATAGCTGTCAGGGAATGTTTGGTGTCTGATTGGATTTCGATCACATCTTCATGAAAACTTTCAACATCTGCCTTCAGGTTGGCATAGTGAACAGCTGCTTCAGTGTGTTGATCAAACATCTCATCAGTGAGACCAGTGAAAAGAGCATTGTTGGTCTTCAGTAGGAATTTGACCAACTTTCTTTCAGTGAGGGGAAGAGAGTTATCATACTTCTGGAGAATGTCAGTAGATGAATCAGAAGATTGAGAGCCTGACTCTTCACTTTGGCTTGGAGAGGGCTGATGTGATGGTTCAGGTTGTTCAGGTTGTACATCAGTTTCCATATCCTCTCCTGCCTCAAAAATTTCTTCTTCACTCTCTTCCCTGAGCTCTTCATCAGACTCCATAAAGGCCTGATAGTCCCCCATGGACTCAATACCCAAAAAATCAACCGGCTCCTCTTTATAAAAAGATTTGCCTTCGGTTTGGTCAGGTCCTGACCCCTTTGTCATAATAACTGAGTGGGTTGTCTCAGCCTGACTAGCCATAATAACTGGGGTAACACCAGCCTGGCTTTTGGGGGCAGTTCCTGAAAGACTGGATCCGCCTGAGGGGTTGATGGGTTCCATATCAGCGGGTTGTTTCTTTCCCTCTGAGTCTTTGTCCCCCTTAGCACCTTCAACTACTGATGGGTACTTTTCAGTAGTATCACTAGGTACTGATTGTGAGAGTTTGTGGACCCCCTTCCCATCAGGATTGTTCTGTCCTTCAGGGGATTTAGGATCCTTTTCTCCCTGAGATCCTGAGGGTGATTGCTCAGGAACGTTAGCGGGATGTGAGTGTTTGTGGGTCCCCTTCTCAGTAAGGTAGTGCTGCCTTACCGAGGATTTAGAACCCTTTCCTCCCTTGGGAACTGATTGTTTTTTGACAGCTCCTTCATCGGGATGTGAGGGGGTGTGGATCCTCTTCCCAGTAGGGTGGTGCTGCCCTACCGAGGGTTCAGGACCCTTTCCTCCCTTGGGCACTGATTGTGATTTATCAGTACCTTCATCGGGATGTGAGGGGGGAATGCTTCCTGATCCCTCTGACTTGTTTATGTCAGTTGGACCATGTGGAATGGGAGTGCCCGAGGTCACTGAGGATGATTGCTCAGTGACTTCCGTTGGCCTTTGTTTTGAGGTCAAGAGGGTCTCCGAAATGGGTGTCTCAGAGGTCTCGGCCTTTTTCAACCTCTTTTTGAGGTTGAGTTGGTTTTGAGGATCAGTCTCAGTGGCGAGTGGCTTGGGTCTAACCACCTGGCTGGACTGACCCTTCTTTGTCTTCTTCACCTTTTTGGTCGGTGAAGGAACAGGAGAGATAGCGTCATTGCCCTGAATGACTGATTGCATGTATTCAGTCAGGGCAATATGTGTAACCTCACTTATGCTACTAGTGAAGTTTGACTTGTGCAGTACCTCAGGCTTCGTACCTTCTGCATCAGTCCTCACATAGTCAGAACCGAGTAGGTTCTGAAGAAACACAGAAACAAATCTAGGATAGGACATGTGCCTTTGCCTATGTTTTCCTGAGAGCTTAGCAACGAGGTCTCGGAAGATTATTCCTCCGATGTCTATTTTTGTACCCTCAAGGAGACTGAACAACATCAATTGTTGTGATGAGTTCAATTGTTCCGTAGAGGATTTATTTCCACCCAGGACCTGAATGACAAATGTCATCAGTATCCTCCAAATAGGGTGGAACCATGTTTTGACTACTGGAGCCTTTTCCAGTAAGCCTCCCACAGACATTTCAGGGCGTCTGGGGTCATGGGGTGCAAGAAAGATCAGTTCATTCTTTATTTCCTGATCAGTAGGGTTGGGGGAAAAGGCTTCAGCAAAGTCAAGGCCTGTGGCTTTGATGAATGCTGAGTAGTCAAAGGAGAGGGTTCTACTCCCATTCATCACCGTGAAGGTGATGATTGACTCTTTGGTGTCTTTGGGACTGGTTGCCACAGCCGTACACCAGAATTCCCTCAAATAGTCATGATAGATGACTGAGGGGGTATGGGTGAAAGCCTTTGCAAGAAAACAATTACGAAGATATTTCATAACGTTCTTGTAGGCTGGGTAGAGTTGTGGATATGAGAAATTTCCCACCACATTATTCTTGGTTAGGTCTACACCCTCCATTGTGAAATCCACGTTGGGGGCATATTTCACAGCTTTAGAAGAAGCCATTTTATGGGTAAGTCTGGGTTTGACTAAGGTTAAAGGGGTTCTAAAGCTTAAGAATGCACACACAATTTGTTTTTGAGAATAAAAATGGCAGAGTTTTTGCTTAAAATTCTATAAAAACGTGTGTATGTATTCTTCTGGTTGGGGTATTTATAGGAAAGAGGAGATGGGGGTGTTTTGGTCATTTGAGCAAATCGTTATTTATTGAAAAAAAATTATTTGGAAATTGATTTGAATAATAAGTTTTGGGATCCGCATTTAATGCCAACACTCCACTTTCCTGGTTTAGCGCAACAGTCGAGGTGAACAGTTGAGCAGTTCTGCAAAAGTGCAACTTGCAGAGATGAGTCATCACCTATTTGAAATGTGATTGGAGAGGCATTTAATGCCAAGTGGGAATGTGGTGGCCCATAGGTGGAAGCCAGAAAGGCTAAAAAGAACAAATATTCTTGAATTAAATATGTGTTCAGTTACCAACCTCGGACATTTACTAACTAGATACTTAGAGCATTTAAGTTAGTATTTAATGTCCTTTTCAGGATACTGAATGACTTTTTCATTCAGTGATTGGTTTTCAGGGACTTGGGTTTAGTCACTGATGATTCAGGAATGAGGATTGATTCCTGACAAGGATTCAGGAACTTGGGTTTAGTTCCTGAGGATGATGATTCAGTGAGAAGTTTTCACTGATGTACATATTGAGTCAGGGACCTGAGGTGTTAAGAATTTACACTTTGGTTGGAAGAGAAAAAAAATTAGTCAGTGGACTGATTCTCTATATCCAACATTCCTAATTCAGCTTTCAGTCTTGTGAAAGTTGGTTCATCCAAAGGTTTGGTGAAGATATCAGCCAACTGATATTCAGTGGGGATGAAGTGTAATTCAATGTCACCATTCATGACATGGTCCCTGATGAAGTGATATCTGATATCAATATGTTTTGTTCTCTGATGAAGAACAGGGTTGTTAGAGATTGCAATTGCACTTGTGTTATCACAAAAGATGGGTACCATCTTGTACTGAATTCCATAGTCACTTAGTTGACTTTTCATCCAGAGTACATTTGCACAACAACTAGCTGCAGCAACATATTCAGCCTCAGCTGAGGATAGGGCAACTGATTGTTGCTTCTTAGCACTCCAACAGACTAATTTCCCACCAAGAATTTGGCAAGAGCCTGATGTGCTTTTTCTATCCATGTTGCATCCAGCATAGTCAGAGTCTGAGTATCCTTTGAGATCAAGTCCTGAGCACTTTGGATAGTATAATCCAAGGTTAGGAGTGCCCTTCAGGTACCTGAATATCCTTTTCACAGCAGTGACATGAGATTCTCTTGGGTCAGATTGATATCTGGCACATAGACATACTGAGAATTGGATATCAGGCCTTGATGCAAGTAGATACATCAGTGATCCTATCATTCCTCTAAAGAGAGTTTGATTGACTGGTTTACCAGTTAGATCAGGACCAAGGTTGTTTGGGGGAGCCATGGGAGTTTTGACTGAGGCACAGTCACTGAGATCATACTTCTTTAGTAGATTCTTTACATACTTCTCTTGACTGATGGTGGTTCCTCTATCAGTCTGCTTGATCTGAAGACCAAGAAAGTATGTCAGTTCTCCCATCATGCTCATTTCAAACTTCTTTGCCATTAGTTTTTCAAATTGTTTGCAAAGTTTGAAACTTGTTGAGCCAAAGATGATGTCATCAACATACACTTGTACTAGTATGACATCATTATTTGTCTTATAGATAAACAATGTGTTGTCTATCTTGCCTCTGACAAATTTGTTTTGGATTAAGAAGGCTGAGAGAGTCTCATACCATGCCCTGGGAGCTTGCTTCAGTCCATAAAGGGCTTTGTTAAGCTTATAGACATGATCAGGAGACTCATGGCTTTCAAATCCAGGAGGTTGCTCAACATAAACTTCTTCTTTCAGTGAACCATTTAAGAATGCACTTTTAACATCCATTTGGTATACCTTGAAGTTCATGTATGTAGCAAAAGCAAGGAAGATCCTGATGGCTTCCATCCTTGCTACTGGTGCAAATGTTTCTTCATAGTCAATGCCTTCTAGTTGATTATAGCCTTTGGCTACAAGTCTGGCTTTGTTTTTAATGACTATGCCATTTTCATCAGTTTTGTTTTTGAATACCCATTTCATGCCAATGACTGAGACATTCTCAGGACATTTGACCAAGGTCATTACCTTGTTTCTGTCAAATTGTTCTAGTTCATCATGCATGGCCTGAACCCAACTTGGATGTTTAAGTGCTTCTTTAACACTTTTGGGTTCACTTGTGGAAATGAAGTCCACAAATAGGCATTCATTGGATGAGGCTGCTCTCAGTTCAGCAGCCATGCTTCTTGTAAGCATGCCTTCAGAAGGCTCACCAATGATATTGACAAGTTCTATATCCTGAGATCTGGTCCAACTATCCTGAGGTCTTGGGAGTGGGTTAGAACTTGTAGAAGCCTGATGGGTATTGTCAGGATTAGACACAGGATTACTATTTCCTTGTGTGTCCAAGTGGGTTGAGTCATCACTGAGATTGTTTGGGTCCTGAGTATTTTGTTCAGACTGAAGGATATCATCAGTACTTGTATGTGCTTCAACAAACTCAGTGATGGTTGGGTTTGGTAGGTTGTGAGGGATAATGTAGTAGGAGAGGTTAGCATCATCTTGATACTGAGTAGAAGGATTGTTCTCAGACAGATATTCATCAGGAGGATATCTTGAAGAATTATCAATTCCTATCTCCTTGTGTTGAACACTTTGAAGGCTTTTGAGACAAGTGAGTATCCCAGGAAGTATCCATCATCAGCTTTTGCATCAAATTTCCCTAGGTGATCCTTGTGATTATGAATAAACACAGGACACCCAAAGACATGGAAGTAGCTGATGTCAGGGATTCTTCCTTTGAATAACTCATATGGGGTTTTCCCATGTCTCTTGACAATTATGGATCTGTTTTGTGTGTAACAGGCAGTTTTGACTGCATCAGTCCAAAAATGGTTGGAGAGGACTGATCCACATAGCATTGTCCTGGCAGCTTCAATGAGTGTTCTGTTTTTCCTCTCAGCAACACCATTTTGTTCAGGTGTGTATGGAGAGGAAAAGTTTTGGGAAATACCTTTCTCATCACAGAAACTTTCAAGTTCATTATTTTTGAACTCAGTCCCATTGTCAGTTCTAATTTGTTTGACTTTAATGTCATTTTGATTTTCAATGTTCCTGACAAAGGACATGATTGTTTCAGCTGCCTGACTCTTTTTGATCAGGAAGAATACCCAGGTGTATCTTGAGTATTCATCCACTATGACCAGAGTATACTTCTCATGGTTAATAGACCTTGGACTGACAGGTCCAAATAGATCCATATGGAGAAGATGTAGGCAGTTCCTGATGGAAAAGTTGGTTTTGGTTTTAAAGGATGCTCTGTGATGTTTACCTTTTTCACAAGCTGAGCATGGTTTATCCTTAGAAAACACAAGTGATGGTAAGCCAAGGACCTTGTTTTGTTTTACAAGATTGTTAATGTTTTTGAAGTTCAGGTGGGTTAGTCTCTTGTGCCAAAGCCAGTTGAGTGCATCAGTGGCCTTAGCAAAGAGACATGTTCCATCCTGAGTTAGACTTGACATGTCTAGTACATAAACATCTTGTCTCCTAGGTGCAATGAGGACAATTTCCTTATTTGCATTGAAGATGGTTCCTTGCTTATCATCAAACTGAACTATGTACTTTGCATCACATAGTTGACTGACACTGATCAGATTATACTTAAGACCATTTACATATGCTATCCTAGTAAAGACAATACCATTGCAGTTGACTGAACCATAACCTTCAGTGAGACATGATGAATTGTCAGCAAATATCACTTTGGGTCCTGGTTCTTCTACATATTTGTGCAGACACTCTTTAACACCAGTCATGCTCCTTGAACATCCACTATCTAGATGCCAAACAGGATCCCTAGCATGATTCTGCACAAATAGTAAACTAGGTCAGTTCTTTCTAGGACTCCATTTCATGGAGGGTTTGGTATTGTAGGTCCTTATGAAAGTATTAATTGATTCATGGTCAGTGGTTGAGTGGACTGAGCTACCACATGTTTTGCATATGGTAGTAGGGGTAGCCTCAGTAGTCTGAGAGGATTGCTTTATTCCTCTTTTTGACTGAATGACCTTGTCTTTTCCTGAGGATTTCTGAGTGGAGCTTCCACTAGATTCACCATGTTTGTCATATTGACAATCGTCAGGATGGTGGTCATTAAATCCACACAAAGGGCAGGGAGGAAAAGGCTTGGCCTTTTGCTTCTGTTTCTGCTTAGAATCAGAAGGGTAGTTCAGGCACTGAGCCTTGAGTCCTGAAAAGTTTGACATGACTGAGCATTGTTTATGATCAGAGGTCCTGTGATCTTCCTTTTTGCAAATCATGCAATAAAGGACTCTATAGCAATCATCAGTGAGGTGATTTGTATAGTTGCATAGCTCACATCTTTTCAGGGGTTTGGTGGATTTGGGTTTGGTCTTTGAGGAAGTTGGTTTTTGTTCCTTCTTGGATTGAGAAGATTTCTCAGAAGATTCAATCTTCTCTCCTAGCTTCCTGACCATTTCAGCCAACTGATCAATTTTTGAGTCAGGGCTTTGGGTTGTTTCTTCAGAAGGGACTGAAGTTGATGAGTCATCAGTATTTACTGAGACATCAAGGTTTGCTCTCTTCAGGATGGTTTTTCCCCTTCCTGATCTCTCCTTAGGAGAGTGTGGTGAGAAGACCATAGGTGGGAGGCCTAGGTTAGGTGTAGCACCCTGAAGGGTATTCAGTGGAGGAAGTGGAGGGTATGATTCTGATTCAGACTCATCCAAGGACTCAGTGAGTGGTTCAGTGAGTTCAAGCTTACTGAGTTTTTCAGTGAGTCCTAGCATATTTTTCAAGGCCTGACTTTCAGGAAGCAAGATCTTTCCAGTCTCAAAGTTTGGTAACTTACTGACTGGGTTGTCCCTGACAATCCAGTCATTTGACTTGGGAAGTAATTCTTGCTCAAAAGATATGCCAGCTGGAACAAAGTTCATTTCATTTTGACACACAGTTGGATCAACCATAAGAGGGTTAATACCAATGGTTTTCTGAGAGATTAATCCCACAGTGTCAAAAACCTTGGGGTTCTTCCTGGTCCAGCTTTGAATAATGGCTTTTTCTTTGTTGAGTTCAGTTTGAAGGACTTGGTTTTGTTTCAAAATCTCAGTGTTCTGAATCTGTAGAGTTATTGTTTCTAGTTTGGCTTGCTTAAGTACAAGCAATTCATCTCTACATTTGTTTAATTCTGACACAATATTGTTATATTTTGAAAGCAAGTTAAGCCTTTGTTCTTCAACAAACTTTAGATCAACACAAATATAATTCATGTAAGATTGCCAATCAGAATCATTATCCATAGAAAGTAAAGTAGTTACCTTCTTCATGGTGATGTTGACCCACTCTCCATTTCTAGCATGACTTTTTCCCACAGCCACCTGATCCTCTTCTGAAAGTGCCATCAGTGCACTAACTCTTATTTCCTCATCTGAGGAAACCTCTTCATCATCCCAATCATATGCTTCAGCTAATAAAACCTTGTTCTTTGTCTGAATAGGTTTAGATGTTTGAGGAGCCTGAGACAATATGGGGTTAGTTTCAAGAAGTGCAAGTTTAGCTTTGATATTCCTATATTTTGTTTCAAAATCCTTTTGACCCTTGTTTTGGAATTGTTGGGTGGACTGAAACATTTTAGGTTGAAACTTGTTAATTCCTGAAAATTTGTAAGAGGGTTCTGAGATATTTTTAGAATAACAGTCCCTAGCAAAATGTCCCTTTTTACCACATTTAAAACATTCAGTGGTCTCATTTGCTTTTGATTTTGTAAAGTTGGACTGATTCCTTTTGATGAAACGTTTTGAACTAGCAAGGAGTGCCCTTTCTTGGAATTCCAAGTTAAGATCATTCAGGTATTCCTCATCAGTTCTTTCATCAATTTCTTCTTCAGAATCCTCTTGAGTATCCTGCACAACACCATTAGAATAGAAAGCAGTTGATATGGGTGTGGAGGTTAAGGCCTTTTTGGACTCAAAAGCTTTTGAGTCAGGATATCTCCTTGAGATCAAGTTGTCTTCATAGACAAACTTCCCATAAATTTCAGGGAGCTCAAGGTTCTGAATGTGGTTAGCATTCCTCAGGCCTTGTGAGAAGTTGAGCCACTTCTCAGGGAGACTGTTGACAAAGCCAACATTTGTCTCATGTTTGGTCAGTACAACACCATCATTTGATAATTCATTTATCAAAGTTTTGTATCTGGTGTAGGTCTGTGAGAGACTTTCAGAGTCTTTTGACCTGAAAGTATTATACTCAAGTTTAAGGTCCATGACCCTATTTTCCTTGGTATCTGAGGGACCCTCAAAGCTGTTTACCAAGTCATCCCAAGTTTGCTTGGCTGTAAGACAGTTGATGACTGATTCCATTATATCGTCAGGAAGACATGATATAAGGATGCTTTTCAGGCGTTGGTCTTGATTGACCACCCTCCTCTCATCAATGGTCCATTGAGCCTCAGGCTTGTTAAGCCCTGCGGCAGTCTTTGGGACAAATGGGCCATCCCTGATACAGGTGATGTAGTAGGGTTCCATACCAGTAAGATAGCAAATCATACGCTTCTTCCATTTGCTAAATTTCCCAGTTTCAAGTCTGGGTGCAACAGCTGAGTAGCTGCCACCCTTTTTGTCGACTAGCTGGGGTACATTGATATCAGCCATAGTAGGATCTTGGTTTTAAAAACCTAGAGCACTCTTGGTTAGTTTAAAAGATTTTATAAACCAGAGGCTCTGATACCACTTGTTGGTCCCTTTACACGATTAGAATTAACTAGGAAGTTAATCTATTAGTGTTAATGACTAATACAATGTTTAAGGATTATTCTAACAGTTATAAAACGTGAATGTAAAAACAACAATATTTTTCAACGTTTAAATTCTTATTAGAAATAATTCCAAGAATCTATACCCAAGTGTTTTGCGGAACAAACACTTGGGATTGAATAGACAAGGGTATGGGGTGTCTCCTATCGAAACTCAAGTTTTGCTTGAGTGGTAACAATATACCCACTGAGCTATCTCAGTGAGTTGTATACTCTTTGTAGGAGAGAAGTTTCTTTGTAAAAGTTCAAGACTTTAATTATACAAAGCACACTTTAACTTCTCTCACAGTTGCTCTATTTATACACAAGTATTCTAAGTATAAGTGATTAAATATAATACAAGTTGTTGAGGTTGCGTGTCTGACAATTACAAATAGTAATTGTCATTTCCAAGAACCAATAGGAAAGGGCTAAATAAGTCTTTGGGAGTTGTTGGCTGACACTCCATGACTTTTAGCCGCAATAGGGAAGGATGAGTCTGACAAGAGAAGAGTGTTGGGTTTACACTCTTATCTTCTCAGATCTTTTCCCTATTGTTCCCGCCTTTTCTTCAGGCGTTGGTTCCTCAGTCATTCAATCACTTTGTTGGTTGAGGAGACTGGGGTTCAGTGAGCTCTTATCCAATACTCACTGAATCCATCATCTTCTTCTTTGGCTTAAGTCCTACTCAGGGAGTACCGCCTTCCTGAGTAGTGAATCCTTCTTCTTGAATTCGCCTTAAGCATCCTGAAGATGACTCACTGAGAGGCTGTTCTCTCAGTGACTTGAATTGTTCTCGGTTTAAGTTAACACTTAGTTAATTTGTGTCCAAATCATGTTCGAAGCATTCTTGGGTTTTACATGACCCAACAGTCACCCCTCCGAATACATACTTGACTAGATACTTGACTTGATATTTGACTTGATACATGACTTGACTTGATATGACTTGGGCTCGGGTTGGGATTACTGTTTTCCTTTACCCTTATCCATTGTAACTGTTTCTTAATTCCTGATATCTCTGCATAACCTTTATTTTCTTTCCTAACTCTTGTTATACCTGCATTGTTTCACTCCTTCACTATCCCTTTATTTCTGCTTGTTACCTTTATATCTGTTCACTGGGCTTTTTAAGCTCAGCCGCATTTCTTTTCCTGCGGCAGGTTTTAGTTTGGAAGCTGGGTATGAGTGGAGAGTACCTTAGACTTAGAAGACCTTACTAGCTATTGATGATGAATAGAAGAATTTATAGTTAGATTTCGAAATTATTGTATTATAACCTTGTAGTTTCAGATTTTCCATTGTAACCATTGAAATTCAATTGTATTATTTTGTCATATGCTTGTGTTTGTTCTGATATGAAACCATTATTGTGACACCTCTGCCCTTGTCGGGTGGGGGTGTTACAATTTATGGTATCAGAGAGACAGGCTGCGACTCGTAATACATTTACCCTTGACCTGTGAGTTTTGGACCATTAAGCTTCCACTGTAAGAACATAGGAGAACACTTTGAGAACTTGCTTTAGGATTTCTTGATATGAACTTAAGTTTTGACTAGTGAGGAATGGGTAGACTATAAGGCATTTGTTTAAGTATCATTGCTTCCGAATCACTCTGATTCGTGCCTTGCTTTTGGTTAAAGCTTGTTGAGATCACTTTTGGAGATTGAAAGCTTATGCCTTGCACCACCTAAGATTTGAAACCTAAATAAATCTTGAAGCCATTGAAAATTTCATAGTAATTGCCTGACACTATTTGATCCTTACCTTCAGATTCCGACTCTGACCTCTGATCTTTTGTTAATCATTTTGATGCCTCTTCGGGCATTTTGAGAATCTCCATGGCGATGACGTACTTGATACATTCTGTTATTAATCTCTTGTTTTGATAAACATCTATAAATCTTCCGACGCTATTCGATTTCGTCTTACCCATCTCTGTTCCTATGAAAAGTCTTGTGGTGTTTAACCACGAGTATAATGACGAATTGTGGAAGATCTGATGCTTGTGGACGGCATACCTTACTTCTGCTAGACAATCTGGGATTCCGATACTCTTGCGAGTAGTTTTGTTTTTCCCTCTTGACTATGACATTGATTTTGTTGACCTTTAAGACTGTAGAAGTACTAGGTGGATTAAGATAGGTTGTTCTGCTTACGACTCGAGATAAAGTATGATCATCATAAAGGCATATTTATGTGGTGCTAGTATTATGACGTCTGGCCAACGTGATAATACTTACACCATATAACGTGCCCTCATTGTGGCCATAGGATATCTTGGGAAGTACCTAAGTAGTTTATAATTTGACCTCCGTTGGATTATCCGTGATTAGTAAGACTTTAGGTTCATTCTACCTATGCGTATACCTTGCTTTCGTTCATTAGATACATGGATGAGTTTGGACTCTCGTTTGGCATTCTGTTGACCACAGTTATAAATCTTGAACTCTTATAGAGATCTCTACTGTTGATACAGTTAAATTGACTTGAAATCTTGTTCGTATTCCATATGAGCTTTCCTGAAGATTCACCTATCATCCATTTTACGTTGCGTGGACCTTTTGATCAGAATCAACCCAATTTGTCTCCTTCTGAGAAATTTGAACCCACCTTGTTTTGATTGAGTCATGAGAAACAAAACCATTCCGTTCGTAAAGATTCCTTGGAAGAACCGTCCTGAGAGCGAGGCTACTTGGGAGACCGAAGAATCGATACGATCCAGTTATCCACATTTTTTCTTTTGACTTGGTACGTATTCGTTTTGTTTTCGCTTTCGATTTCGTATTTCTATTTGACTTCGTACTTCAATTTTCGTGGACAAAAATTTCTTTTTAAGAGGGGAAGAGTTGTAAAACCCCAAAACTAATACGATCCGAAATGACTAAATTGCCCCTAAATTTAAATTTAAGAACTTATAAAAAAAAAAAAAAAAAAAAAAAAAAAAAAAAAAGGGAAAGAGATAATCACACTTAAATAAAAATTGATATCTTTTCCTAAAATTGTGGCCATTCCCTAGTTAACTTAACTCAAAGTTTCGGTATTATATGCAAATCCATAAGACCGAACATTCACCAAAACCCTATATTCCTCTCTCTCTAAAAGTTTCGGCTATCTCCTTATCTCTCCATCTTGTTCGATCTGCAGCAGCCAAGGAAGGTCTTGGTTGTGTTCTTGTGTCATCTATGTCATAAGGTAATTATATACTCATCATTTGATCCCTTCAAAACTTTGATCAAAGCCCTAATCGACTTGTGTTCTTGCCCTTTTTGTTTTCTGCTGTGCGAACCAAAGAAGGAAGAAGGAAGGAGTTGTGATTCGATCTTGTCATGTTTGTGATTATTCGTTTGGTCTCCAAGGGTAATCATATCATTCTCGTTGATTATTGTTGTCCTTTTGATGTGTTTTTCGAATTATAATCACATGAAATAACAATCATACCACATAAAATAACGAATTCACAGCCCTAAATATGAAACGAATACGTATATGAATCGGAAATTCTAATTGTTATGATCATGTTATGGATATGTATGAATCAACCTAATGTGTTTTTGGGTCATATATGAAGGATTGGTGTTATTGGGAGAGCTTTTGAATGAGTGATCACATGATATAATAAAACTGCTACTGTCCTAAAAAAAATTATTCGCCTTTTAATCGGCTGTATCTAAATGATGTGAGCGTGTATTTGGGTGTTTTCAGAGTCTAAAATTAAGTTCAATGAAATAGCTTTTTTTAGAAATTAACCTCATAATTTTTAGAGGTCGGGAAGGCACATTTTTCGAATTTATGAGATCGAGTGTCAAAACTGTATTTCGGGTTACGAAAATTCACCTGTAGTTTATGATTTTTAATTTGGAATCTATACAGAATTATGACCTAAAATTTCTGCAGAATAATATTTGGAATATAAGTTATTTTTTGTGATTTTTGTGGATTTTTATAAGTTATTTTTATGGGGCTTTGAACTGCAAACTTTTCGTATGATAAAACTAATCAGTAATCTGGATGACTTGAATAAAAGGATTTTTGAACTATAGTTATGCTTAATAATAAATTCTGGAAAAATTAGGGTAAGTTCTTAAGACATATGGGTATGTTTGTGAATTTTTGGGAATTTTTATTCTGGGTTCTTATATGGATGAAAAATTCGACTAAACAGGTCCAGTTCATGTGTAAAATTTGTAAAAAGTGTAAAAGGGTTTTAAAATTTATAATGTGTTTATTTCTAAACTAAAGGGTCTAAATTGTCATCTTTCTAAAACTAAGGGACTTAACTGATGAAAACATGTAACTTGATAATGTTTACATTTTACACCATAACCTTATCATAATAACACTATTAACCCCAAACTTGTTATAAATTGCATAATAAACCCTAAACTTATATAATCAACATTATGAACCTTGAACTAATATCATTGTCACATTTGAATACTTAAACTTATGATATTCTAAATGTGGAAACCTACTAATTCTGGAAACTTACTAAATCGGGAAACCTGATAAAAATAGAAACCTGCTAAAAATAGAAAGTTGCTAAATATGGAAAGTTACCTAAAATAGAAAGAGAACTAAAATGAAACCTTACGATCATATGAAACTTATAAGAGAATTTATGATTATTTGTAGATCGGGTGAAGGGGGAGTGATCTCCTATTTTCGTTCATTACTTGCTTCGATTTGCATACTTTGTTAAGGTACATATATTCTACCCTTTCTCAGTAAGGGTGTCCTTCTCATGACTTTTGATCTTGATTCATCATAGGATTCCCTAAGCCATTGCTATGTTCCCTTATACTTGATTCGTTCTTCATGTTTCACTTACATCTGTCTATATTGGTTGGATTATAATCTGAGCCTTTTATTTGGGGCTTTCTTATTTAATCTATGCATTTGCTATGCTTCCCTTGATTTGTGAACCTTGATAGTTGAGCCTTGCCATGTTCCTTGATACTTGATATGACTCGTTCGTCACCCTGCAGCATGAATATTTAAATCACTTGATACTTTGAAGGATTATTTGATTTTGGTAACTAGATGTGAAAATCTTTCTGAATTATATATGAAAAGGTGTGAGAAAAGCTATTTTAAAAAGATGCGATACTACTTTTAAATGAAAGTTACTAAAAGTTTTTAAGGAAACTATTTTAAGACCATCTTTATGAAAACCGTTTTGAAAGACCATTTTTATGAAAACCATTTTTGAAAGATTGCTTTAAATGGACCTTTAAATAGAAACCTTTTAATTGAACTGTTGCTATGAAACTTTGATTATGAACCTTCTGATATTGACCCTTCTGATATTGAACCTTCTGATTTTGACCTTTCTGATATTGACCTTCTGATATTGAACCATCTGATATGAACTTTCTGATATAATTGAAATGGAAATTGGACTTGAACCACTTGATATGAAACTTGAACTGGATACTTGTACATTTGATACTTGACCATTGACCTACAGTTTGAGACTACGAGCCATAACTAGGCATGAGGGTTTCATGTCCATGTCATTGATGCACCGATGGCATGACTCTAGGGTAGGAGAGTGATGTCCTATCCCGTCCCTGACTTGATTTGATTTGGTGTGTTGAGGAGGTATTTGGCCACCTGGGGCGTATGGATGCATCCTAGATCTGTTATCTATTATCTGTTATCTGTATATTATCTGTTATATCTGGTGACTGATGGTGTGTGCGATACACGTCTTTCACATCCTGGGAGCTCATGACTCCAACCCTTGGAGGTATCCCCTCACCCTGTACTTGGTACCGAGGTCTCCCCTCCGTACACCCTGATGACTTGATTTGATATTTGATTCTGTTTCTGGGCTCGTAGTGGATTATTGTTTATTTTACCTTATAACCTTTACTTAGTATTTCGAGGTCACCCCTCCGAATACATACTTGACTAGATACTTGACTTGATATTTGACTTGATACATGACTTGACTTGATATGACTTGGGCTCGGGTTGGGATTACTGTTTTCCTTTACCCTTATCCATTGTAACTGTTTCTTAATTCCTGATATCTCTGCATAACCTTTATTTTCTTTCCTAACTCTTGTTATACCTGCATTGTTTCACTCCTTCACTATCCCTTTATTTCTGCTTGTTACCTTTATATCTGTTCACTGGGCTTTTTAAGCTCAACCGCATTTCTTTTCCTGCGGCAGGTTTTAGTTTGGAAGTTGGGTATGAGTGGAGAGTACCTTAGACTTAGAAGACCTTACTAGCTATTGATGATGAATAGAAGAATTTATAGTTAGATTTCAAAATTATTGTATTATAACCTTGTAGTTTCAGATTTTCCATTGTAACCATTGAAATTCAATTGTATTATTTTGTCATATGCTTGTGTTTGTTCTGATATGAAACCATTATTGTGACACCTCTGCCCTTGTCAGGTCGGGGTGTTACAATCATCATCAGTAGAACAAACAGCTTCTAATACTGCGACTGCAGCTAAAGATCCCCTCATATCTCAAGAAGTACCCACACCCGCACATTATGACGGAAATGCTTTCTTCAATCCATTTGCTCCGGCTCCAACCATTCAAGATATTACAGAGTCATCAACGAGCAATTTGGATCCGTCAAATATGCACAACAATTTTCAACACTACCCTTCTACCCACAAATGGACCAAGGATCACCGTTTAGTGAACGTGATTGGTAATCCAGACAATCCAGTCATGACACGGAAACGACTCCATACAGATGGTGAAACTTGCATTTATGCACTCACCGTTTGTCAAGCAGAACCCAAAAACATTAAAGAAGCCTTAACTTATGACAATTATATTGAGTCAATGCAAGAAGAACTTGAACAATTCAAGCGTCTTGAGGTTTGGGAAATGGTAGAAAGACCGGATGGAGTATACATTGTCGGACTGAAATGGATCTGGAAGAACAAATTGGATGCTGATGGCACGGTTATTCGTAACAAATCTCGGTTGGTTGCTAAAGGTTTCAGTCAAGAAGAAGGTATCAACTTTGAGGAATCCTTTGCACCAATGGCAAGACTTGAAGCCGTTCGCATGTTTCTGGCGTATGTTGCCCACAAGAACATCACCCATTACCAAATGGACGTGAAGACAACATTCCTGAATGGACAACTCCGTGAAGAAGTGTACGTCACACAACCAGAGGGTTTCATCGACCCATAATATCCAAATCATGTGTACCGGCTCAAGATAGCCCTCTAAGGCCTTAAACAAGCCCCGAGGGCATGGTACGATAGACTTTCTGCAATTCCTAATTGCTAATCATTTCACCAAAGTATCAGTTGATCCTACACTGTTTATACAAAAACACGGGGAGGACATCTTAATAGTTCAAATTTATGTGGATGACATCATTTTTGGTTCAACCCATAAAAAGTACTCAAATGCTTTTGCTAAATTAATGAAACAAAACTTTGAGATGTCCATGATGGGTGAACTTACGTTCTTCTTAGGACTGCAAGTTCATCAATCACCCCGTGGTATTTTCTTAAACCAGTCCAAATATGCTCAAGAAATTTTGAAAAAGCATGGCATAACAAGTTGTGACACGTATTATACTCCAATGTCTGCATCATCTCCAAAGCTGGATGCTGATTTACATGGTACACCAATTGACCCTACCAAATACCGAAGTATGATTGGGTCACTCATGTATCTAATAGCCAGCAGACCAGATATTGTCTTTGCAACATATCTTTGCTCCCGCTATCAGTCTAGACCAACTGAAATACACCTCTCTGAGGTTAAGAGAATCCTTCGATACATAAAGGGAACCATTCATTTGGGGATCTGGTATCCGAAGGATTCTGGCTTTGAACTAATTGCGTTTTCAGATGCTGATCATGCAGGTTGCTTAGATACTCGTAAAAGTACGTTTGGAGGAGTGCAGTTCCTTGGAGACAAACTTGTCTCTTGGCAGTCAAAGAAGCAGGATTGTATATCACTGACATCAACAGAATCTGAATACGTAGCCATGTCAGCATGTTGTGCTCAAGTTATCTAGATGAGATCACAACTAATGGACTGTGGTTATGTATTCAACATGATTCCAATGTATCGTGACTCCAAGAGTGCCATTGCTATCTCGTGCAACACCGTTCAGTATTCGAAGTCTAAACACATAGCACTTCGATATCATTTTATCGAGGAGCACGTGGAACAGGGTACAATTGAACTTTACTTTTTGGGTACAGAATACCAACTGGCGGACTTATTCACCAAAGCCTTGCCTCATGCCAGATTTGTGGAATTAGTTCACCAGATTGGTATGAGGTGTTTGAATCCAGAGGATTTAAACAAATTTCTTACAAACAATTAAAGTCAAACACCAAAACTATCTTTGTAAATACTTTATCAAAAACACAAAAAGATTTTCCTTTCTCTTAAAAAAAATGCAAGTACAAAATTTCCTAACACTTTGTTCATTTCAAAACATTAACAATTATTTCTGAACAAGTGTTGAGGGGGAGAAAGAAATTCAAATTTTAAAATTTTCATTATAATTTGTACTTGCATATTTTCTTTAAAATTGTTGCTTCACAAGAATGGTGGTTATATCATCTGTGTAATACCCTCCTTGATCTTAAAAAATGTTTTTCAAATAATCATAAGTCGAGGGGGAGTATTAAAATTGTTCTTGTCAAAAACATGTTATGTCTAGTTAACAAAATGTGAGCAAGGACTTTAAGTGTAAAACATTATGGTTAGGGGACTAAATATGTAAGAGTTGAAAAACATAACAAACAGTAAATTATTGCATTAACTGCATCTGAAATGCAGTCAATACATCATTTACATTCTTTACCAAACCACATTAACTCTTTCACCCACTCTAATCCACGGTTGATAATCAAACAAGAAATCCGGTCAAGAATCTCCTAATGTGTGAGTGTTTAAACGTTGCTTATATGATTCTAAGACATGGTTTTAAAGGATTTTAAAATCCAATGGTTAAATCTTTCATAATCGAGTCTTTTAGATCTAGGGTTTATATTGAATCGGATTTTATGATTTTGTGTGTTAGAGATGAAATTGATTGGTGGGCTTTGGTCGGAATTGGTTCCTAAACATGTTATGAGTCATTAATTAACCCCAGAAACACGATTGATGATTGTTCATGATTTAGGGTTCATACGTCGGAATTGGGATAATTCGTATAAGTGTGTTGTGGTGCAATTAATGTGTTGAGATAGTGTTAATATAGGTCGAATTACATGTTTTGATCATTAAATCGAACCTAGAAACACATTTGAAGTGATTTAGATGTGTTGGGTTTTAGATGAACTCGCATAAGTTATATCTTTCGATTTTGTGGTCAAATTGTGTTAAGACATAGACCAAAGAACTCAGGAACATCATCAGAATGTATTGGAATCAGTTAAACAAACTTCTAACAAGTTTTTATGAATTCCAATAATTTGATAAGAGTTTGTCGGAATTGTGGACTGTGATGATTTAATTTGATAAACAGGGTTTAATGAGCATAGAATAACTTGTTAATTGATTTAATTGGACAGGAACACCAAATTTCGACAAAGAGCAAGAAAAATGTACATCTACAGTATTTGTCGCAATTTCTTGTATAAGAAATTATCGAAATTGCAAAATCCATCGAAATTGGATAAGTTTTGTCGGAATTGCAAAATCTATCAAAATTGGATAAAATTGTCGCAATTGCCAAAACTTGTCGAAATTCAACATTTTTATCGCAATTGGGCAAATTTATCGCAATTTCAGATTTCCATCGCAATTAGACAAGACTTATCGCATTTCAGAACTTTTCCATCGAAATTGGCCAAATGTCATTGAAATTACAAAATCCGTCGAAATTGGATAAGTTCTGTCAGAATTGCAAAATCTAGCGAAATTGGATATACTTGTCGCAGTTGCCCAAAACTTGTCGAAATTCAAAATTTTTATCGCTATTAGGCAAATTTATCGAAATTCTAGATTTCCATCGCAATTCAACATAACTTATCGCAATTCAGGTTTTTCCATCGGAATTGGGCAAAAGTCATCGTAATTTAAAAGTCATCGAAATTGGACCAGAAATAAGTCGGAATTGGTAAAAGTGTCAGAATTGGTCTGAATTGTCACTATTACAAATCTGTCGCAATTGAAATGTCTAAATTCTTATAAATCGCAAGTTGTCGAAATTGAACAAATGGACACTTAAAGGAATTCAACTTTAACAAACAATAAACATGATGTCCAAAGATGTTAATTGCTGCACTTAAACATGTAATATCAAATTTAAGCAACTAAAGGGTCACATGAATGATAACAAGTTTAACTAATTGCTAACTTTTATGTTTCTTGCAAATCTGCTCTTGATTGATGTTTCAGATATCTCAAATAGCTGCACAACAACAACCACCACTCCCAATGCTCACAAAGGCTGATGTTCTTCCACAAGACTATAATGTGGAGATTGGCAAGAACAATGCAAGGGTGGAATTTCACAAGGTCAAGTGTGCTGAACCAACCTGTCAGATTGCTATAGAGGTTCTCAAGTAACACGAGTGCAGGAGTATGCTAGACAAGTCAGCTAGTGTTCCAGAACTCTACATTCATCAAATGTGGAACACTATAAAGCTAGACTTGAGACAAACTTATTTTACATGCAAGCTGGACCGAAAGGAATTAACCATTGATGTAAACTACCTTCGTAAGGCTTTGCTACTACCAGAAGCTCCTGAACCTGACAAAGTATTCTACCCAACACCTGATGAAGAAGAAGTTCTCAATTTCTGGTAGAGATAGGCTATGATGTACAACCAGCCAAACCATTGACAAAATTCTCAAGGGTTGAAGCCAAGTTCATCCCACAACCCTGGAGAACCATATACTACATCCTGGCCCGTTCTGTCTCTGGAAGGGAAAGTGGTCACGAGAACCCACGACTGTCTCATCTTCAAATTTTCTGGGGAATGGTTAATCAGAAAGAGATTGATTTTGCTCAACTTATCTAGGATGATATTGTCTACCAAATCAAAAGCCACTACCAGAAACCATTAACCAAAATCCCATTTGTCCGTTACACCAAGCTTCTCATTTCCCATCTAATTGATGACAACGCTGACATCTCTGATCGTATGGAAGACCGAGACATGCATCTGTTCAAAATGGACAAGACCATCAGGTCAGTCTACATTCCCAAAAGCAGCACACGAAAGCAAGCGATGAGACTACCTGAATCTCTGCTAACAGAAAAAGTTAAGACAACAAAAGCTTACAGAGAATATGATAGAGCTTTCAATGAAGGTCATGTCGGTTTTTGCAAATATGATGATGAGTCTGCTTCAACTAGGACACGATCGAAGGATAGCAGCAAGTCAGAAAGCACTTCTAGTGTATCTAAGAAAATCAAACCATCAGCTCCCAAAATCATTAAAAGAAGAGTTCCGGTTACAATAGCTAAACCAGAACCTGAAGAAGGAAAGATTGTTGAGGAAGAGGAATCCGATTCAGAAACGGAGACCGATGAAGAACCGACAATTTATAAAGAGGAAATAACTACTCAGATTGCACTAGAAGAGAGCAAAGTGTCTTTTAAAGCTGAACAGAAAAGGCAAGAGCAGTTAAGGTAGGAAGAACAAATGAGATTAGACGAAGAATTAAATAAAGAATTTGGTGATGACCAGACCTATGATGATCCGGTTAATCGACCCGGTGGGTCTGGGGTAGTGAAAGAAGTAACTCCACCTCACCCTGATCCGGTTAATCAACCTGGTGGGTCTGGGATTGTTAAAGACGTTACTCCACCTTAGACTGATCTGGTTAATCAACCCGGTAGGTCTGAACTTGAGAAAGAAGCCATCCCACCTTAGTCAGATCCGGTTAATCAACCCGGTAATGATGAGGAAAAGAAGGAAGATGAACAAGTGAAAGACTTCGTTGTGGAAGAAGGGGAAGAAACGGAAAAGGTGTCAACAGACGAGGAAAAGAATGAAGACGAACAGATGAAAGAATTTGATGAAGGGGAAGAAACGGATAAGGTGTTAACCGATGAGGAGGAGATAACTAAAGCTGCTGAAGAACTAGAATTGGAAATGAAGAAGCAAGAAGAGGAAAAATTGGCTGAAAAGGAAGCAGACAAATACATCCTTACACCACCAATCACTCCTCCACCTTCTCCACCAGTTACTCAGGATACACCACCAGTTTCTCAACATGATTCACCTCCCAAAGTTCTAACACATCCTGAATCATCCACACACCCCTCATCACCACCACCACCATCATCTACTGAAGCAAAAACTAAAGAAACTAAAGCCAAAACAATCAAAGCAAGTAAGAAAACCATGAAGACAAGTAGGCTAAAATGGGATGATGTAATCTCCCAGGCATATGAAAGGGTGAAAAAGGCCGCAAAGCTGGCACGAGCTAAGAAAGATAACCAGCTAAGTAACCAAGTCAAATCCTTAACAAATATGGTCAATGGCCTTGTCAGACAAGTAAACGAGATACAAGAGCCAAAATCTCGTATGAATGAGTTCCTTGCCGATGATATTGAAGACCGAATGCTCACAGCAATCAAGGGTAATACTAAAGCATATGTGAAGAAGTATTTTCCCAAGGTTGTATCCCAGAAGGTAGAAGAGTATATCGAGCTGAACATTGAAGACATTGTCAAGAACGTTGTAGCCTCAGTTCCACTTGTCTTAACAACCCAACCGCCACAGCCTAAGGAACCAACTCTTGATGAACTCCAACTCAAACTCCTAGATAGACTTGTAAGCATCATCTCACCAAATCCAGAAGAAATAGCCCTCACTGAGGCTATAAAAGCCAATCTTGAGAAGGAGTCATGCAAAGTTGAGGCCGACAAGGGTAAGTGTCCAAGAGAGGACGAAGACCAAGATCCAAACACCCAAGCCAAGAAACAAAAGCCACATCGTCTAAATCTAGCAAGAAGACTTCCAAATGACCTACTATTGTCTCCTGGCTAGATGAAGATACGACACAGGGAAATGAATGGTTTGATCAGCTTGCAAGTGCTCAACCTCAGATGGACGAAGATCCAGTAATCGAAGGTAGCATGTTTGAGTTCACACAAAGACTCAAACGTGACCAACATATCAAGAAAATGACTAAAGGGGAAATTTTTCGCATCAAGAACGATGCATTCAATTTGCTCAAGGATAGGTCGTCCAGTGCAGCTGAACTCGAATATCATCTAGAGAACATTGCCCGAGCAATGTCCAGTAAGTTCAGCTGGACCAATCCAGATGTGATAATGGTTGGAAGCACTTCTAGAACCAACCAACCATATATCACGGATTGGATGAAGCCGTTGCCAGTGATAAGAGTCTCCGATCAGCCTACTATTCCTTATCAATTCTTCATCAACAACGATCTTAAACTGCTCGTGCATAGTATCAAATGTCAACCAAAATACACAACCTTCTTAACTTTGATCCCTGCAGCAACTTACATACAACCAGCCATCGAGGAAACTGCTACTGGACTATTCATTTCAAAAAAAGTGTAGTATGACCAAGATGCGCAGCTAGGCATTTATCATTGGTTTGAGAAGAGGAAGACATGGTACAAGAGTAAACTCACAAAGAAGTCATCAACTCCAGTGAAAAGTGACCTTAGGATTCTTGTTGTGGTCAGTCTAGAGGGTGAAAAGAGATATGACAACACCTTCTTGACAGAAATCAAAGTTAGAAGACACGACCAGCAGATCTACACGTTCTTAAAAGCAGATCTCCCAGATTTGAACATCAATGACCTTGAAGACATGTATCTTATCAAGGTTCTAGGGAAACTGCATCATTTCTCAACTGATCTACAATACGCGTTCAACACTTACATACTACACTTTATCAGAAGAAAGATCATCCAAGAATGTGTAGAAGATCTGCAGCTTGGGGTCGAGAGCTACCAAAGGAAGTTGAATCTAACCGCACCAGATCTATTACTTCCTGAAATTAACAATGAGCCCCAATACACCATGAAGAAGGAACCAACCTTCTGGTTCGTTTACAAGAGCGATCTCACGATCAACTGCTTTATGGTGTACAAGGAAGTTCATAAGTTCTGCGATCACACGTTGAAGAAGGTTCGTGATGGGTTGGTAATCCGAGTACGTGATCGAGAGTTGCACAAGACAAGCTGGTGGACAGCTTCTCAGTTAAGAGAAGTTCATCATTTCATTTTGAAGATCGAGAAAAGGCTGTTTCACAGAGATCAAATGAGACGGCTAGAGAGTTATGTTGGAGGGAGGCCATCATTCCTGATCTGGAACTTCCAAAGTCCTGATCCAGTCTTTACTGCATTCAGAAGTTTGGAATGATGTAAGAGTTGAATATATTCTTTGATTGATTATTATTGCTTGTGTGATTGCTCATAATGGTTTGTGCACACATAACAGTGCACAACCCGTTCTTGTAAAGAAAGGACCCTGAGGTACGCTTCAGTGTCTCAATCCTAAAATAAGGAGTGAAAGCTTCTTACTTTTGAGTAGAATTAACCAGAATTTTCTAAAGTTTTCAAAATTCTGCTCAAAAGAACAAGTACGCCCTTGTTAAGGGGGAGTACTTGAAAAATAAAATATTTGTTCTAAAACACAAAAGTTCTTGAAATTCTTCCCGTAAACCTCAAAAAGCATATTTTAATCAAAAGTTTAACAAAAACAACATGAGTATGCTATTTTTGAGGGGGAGAATGAATAAGTGATTAAAATATGGCAATAAAAAGTTGAAATCTCGCATGAGCTCGACTCAGAATGAACCCTCGAATTGACGATATCAAAAGTCAGTAATCGAAAAGACATGTCCTAGACGGGTAATAATTTCAAGCCGGTTTATCCGGTAATGTAAACGTGTCTCGCAAAAGACTTGTCAGAGTAGAATTTACCGATTTCGAGAGATTATTCTTTGAATATGGCCGGGACGGGTAATAATTTCAAGCTAGTTTAACTAGTGATGTAAATGTGTCTCGCAAAGGTCATATTCATTGAAAATCAATCAATTCTAAAAGTGCTGACTCTACCCGACATGTGCAAATTTACTTCAAACACTTATGAGCACATGTTAAGGGGGAGTATTTCTGAAAAATACAAAATGCTCGAAGTGTAAACAATATAAGTTTTACACTCATAAACACTTTGAGAGATTTTCAAAAAGAATTGGTTTTAATGGCAAACATAGGATAGTCATGGAGATATAAGGTGACTAAGGTTAGGAAACCGTCCTATGATCCGCCAGGGCCGGAGGGATCAACCCAAGGACAATACCAATAGTTTAGTACTAGAAAGTCCTACGTATGATAAAAAAAAGGAGAAAGAATGGGTTGAAGAATGAAAAAGAAAAGTAAAGAAAAGGGTGAAAAGAAATAGCCCTCCATATGATCAACCTTAGAGCAGAAACCGAGTTCAATACATAAGCTACTGGTTGTTACTACGGTAACACTGGTATTGAAGATTAAGTCGTCATGGACCCAGTGGCGCACTGCACTAAACCTTCTAGCCACTCAGGTGTCTCTCAAAAGACACTTGTTTCATTTCTCACAGAGAACCCTTCATTATCTATCGACCTCTTATTCCGAGATGTGTTGATATTGAAAAGGAGGCACTCTGCTCCATGCCTCCAACGACTAAAACCAATAAGCACTTAATCGAGTCTAGAGCCGCGAGATACATAAAAAAATCTCATAGGAACACTTAGTATTTCTACACTGGTTGTTCAACAAAAAGAACACCAGTTGTAAATTATAAGAGTCCTACGCAGATCTTAGTAATCTGCCGAGAACATTCATGAGAGAATTCATAATTTATAATTCTCAATGATTGAATGGAAATTCGGTCAGGGTCAACATCAAATAGCCCTGATAGCAGGTCACTTCGGTAACCCCTTGTGGGTTACGCTTAGTGTTCATGATGGTTCCAAAATGGTCTACAGTCGTGGAGTGATACTTCGTTATACTTCAGCGGCTCACCTGAATCGTTGATACACTTCGGTGTATCTGTGTAAGCTCTCTCGGGAGCATCCGGTTCAGGAACGGCCTTGGAAAGGATTAGAGAAAGTCTTCACACTATGCTATTGATGATCTTGAAGTCCGAACCTATAAGTGCCAGATGATTTATTGCTAACTGTTTACACTGCAGGTAATCATGGAGACCAGGAGTTCCACCACCACCATTTCCATCATGCTCATATCTCGAAGCAAAATTCTCACAAAGACTAAGGAATAATAAAAGTTCAAAGAAGTCAAAGAAAAGTCAAAGATCAAGCATAACAAACTTTCACAAGTCAAAGATTGAAGCTTAAGAAGTGAGAACTACTTGATATATGAAAATCAAAAGTCAAAAGACATATGAGCATGGTGGAAAAGACGTAAAGACATCGTGAGTAATGAACGTCAGTGGAAGGCAGATCAAGACATTACCATATCACATCACAACAAGAACAAAGAACAAAGAATGTAAATACCCTATTCGATCAACCTTAACTACAAACTAATAACTATATAAATAATAACTAACTACTCAATGTGACACTCTAAGTGAATAAATAAGAGAAGAATAGATGAATAAGAAATGATGTGTGTGAAATATTACTAGCCGAATGTATATTATACCATAAGTGAACAAATACAAAAGTAATAAACACACATACACTCTCTCACACCTAGACTAGACTTAGAGGCACACAAATAAGTGGAGAGTGTGTGGTATTTATAGGAAGTGGCATAGGATGGGACGTCCTAGGGTTTAATCCTTGGCCTTGGTGGGCTTGTGTTGGACTTGGGCTTATATTCATTTACTTGAACATTTCTATTACAAAGTCCAAAACAAGCCTTTACATTCTTGACATATACCACACGACACACATAAACTAAATGTTACAAATGGCCATTACTTGACTAAAAAATATAAATGCTAACAATCTCCCCCTAAGGGATGGTCATTTCCATGATGCTCCCAGTGATTGGTCTTTTTTCTTCAACGTCTTGATCTTTGTGTGTCGTTGTAGAGTAGTCTTCATTCAATGTTCCTTCATGCAATAGTGATCTTCAAAGTATCGTCTTTCACTCGTTCTTGCCTTGATCAAGATCTTCTTGTGATGATGTGTCGTGTCCTCCAACATACTCATACATCTTGGACTGTAAACTTCTGCTAACAATCTTCCCTTGCTAACAATCTCCTCTTTAATCTTTCATCGTTTGACATATGAACTTGTTCTTGACATCTTGATTAGTGTTTTGACTTTGTTGTTACACTCTGTCTTTAACTTGATCCTTTTTCCTTGATTGCTCAAGCACCAACACCTTCAACAGTGAATACACAACCATCATCATCCGCTCCTACTCAGAACATCATGCAACAACAATCTATTCCACAACAACCATTCTACCCACAACAACAACAAAATCTACTATTCTAAGACACTGAAGTCACTGACCAAGATGAAGTTATGGCAGCTATGACACATGCATTTGCTCTAATGACAAAAGCATACCAAGGACGCTATTCCACACCAACCAACAACAATCAAAGGATCTCATCGAACACTCGCAACAGGCAGATTGCACAGCCGAGTTTCAATATGGGTAATCAAGGAAAAATGGTTGGAGTTTATAGGAATCAGCAGGGATATGTTACAGGGTTTCAAATGGGTAATCAAGGGCAGTATGCAAGTAATCAGATAGGTCAGTATATGGGTAATCAGAATCAGTTGGGTCAAGTTGCTGGAAATCGAAGGGGTCAGAATATGGGGAATCAATTTGGAAATTTTGCTGCTCTAGTTGGTGGGAATGCTGGGAATATGAATCAGGGGAATGTGTTGAAATGTTTTAACTATCAAGGTACTGGTCACATGGCAAGGAACTGTCCCACAAAGCCAAAGAAGCAAGATGTTAAGTATCTGCAGAAAGCATTGCTCTTAGCTCAGAAGGAAAAGGCAGGGTTTCAGTTGAATGCCGAGGAACATGATTTCATGGCACTGATGGATGACATTGAAGATATGGAAGATATCGATGCCAACTGCATTTTCATGGCCAATCTTCAGGAGGTTAAATATGACACGGATTCTGAAGCACCTCCTGTTTATGATATCAATGGAATCTCTGAGGTACAACCATATGCTACATGTCACAATAATGAAATGTTTGAAATGTCACCTCAGAATGAACAGCATCCTGCGACTCCTACACCAACTTACGATACATATATGGACTCCCCAAGTTGTAGCAATACTAATTTGGCTACTCCAGATATGGATCCTAATGGAGGCTTCGAGTCACAGCATACTACAAATGATGAGGAAACACGTGCTTTATTTGAATCATTATTGAACAACTGTAGTATTGAAATTGATAAGGTCAAAAAGATCAATCGCGATGTTAAGGCCACGAATGAAAAGTTGACCGTTGAGCTTGAGAGATAGAAGGTGAATGAAAAAGCTTTTGAATTTAACCACAAACGACAGTCAAAACTTGAAATTGGTTACAGAGATTCTGTTTTAAGAGAAAAACATTTCCAAATCAAATTTGACACTCTTGATGTCAATTTGAACATGAAAATTAAATCTTTAAACAAGGAAATTTCTGAATTAACCAACCAACTTTCTAGACAAAAATCAACTTGTTCTGATCTTGAAAAAGAAAAGAAAGAGTTGCCTGCAAAGTTTTCAAAATGAGAATATGAACTTCTTGATGAAATTCTTGACAAACAGGAAATAATTAAAAAGTTGGAAAAGTTGCTTGTAAAAATGGGTCATTCTACATAAATAATTAATTTGTTAATTAACGATACAAACCCGATTTTACATACAATGAAGAAAATGGCTCTCGGTTGTGAAAACCCTTGTTATCTCAAGAAAGCTCAGAAAGAACAGAATGTGCTATATAATGGTAATATTATAAATGATGTACATGATCCACCTGCTGGTTATGATTCTTATAAAATGATTGAGCTTACCAAAGAGAGTAGAAACAAAATGCGACAATTGAACAGAGAATTCCAACCAATTGACTATAATGAGCTTAACAAACTTTCTGGCATTCCTCTTGTTCAAAAAGTGTTACCATTGTTTTTCAAAAAACCAGTGGCTGTCGCAAAAAGAAAAGTTGTTTCAAAACATCTTTCTAACATCGAACAAATGTACTCTAACAACACTTGCTACACAAGTGAAGCTAGAATACTTTTGGATGATCTTAAAAAGAGAGTTGAAATGCTTCAAACTGTTGTGGCAACCAAAACAAACTCAAAAAACAACGACTGGTTTTCAAATTTTCAAACTGAACAGAAAAAGATGTTCGAAACAGAAATTACTCCCATTGTAACCGCAATACATGCAAGAGTAATCCATGTTGAGAATGCAATTATCAAAGAAGCAACCGAATTTGTCAAGGACCACAAATCCTTGGTAAAGGAAGCCAATGAAAACTTGGAACGCATAAAGGTTTTAGAACAACATAATGACATACTCTCTGAAGTAGCTCTCTCGACTGAAATTATGTCCATTATTTATCAAACATATTCTGTTGAGGATGATGAAAGACTTCGAGCTGAAACTTCTCAAATTGTTGAAAAATATGAAAATGCATTTGCTAAGATTGAAAAAGAAAATATAACATATTTTAAACAACTTGATCGAAAGAAGGAAGAATGCAAATATGACAAATTGTCTTATGAACGTTCTTACCAAGAAATGCAAAAACAAATTGATCTTTTGAAGTCTCAGCTTGAAAGTCAAAATAGGAAGGGTGAGGAAACTAAGGACAAGCCAGTTGTTAAACCAAAAATGTCTATTTCTCAAAATGTTCCAGTCACTCCAACACCCTTGCCTAAACAAAGTGTAAAAGGAAAAGAGAAAGCAGTTGTCGAAACACCAAATGTGATAGCACCTGGACTTTATAGGATTAGTACCACTACTGTGTCTACCTCTACATCTAAAACATATAGGGTGATAGACAAAAGTGTGAAAGACAATCCAAAAGAGACTAGGAATGCTAAAACAAATTCTAATGACAACAAAATAAATCCTAATGCGTGTGTCTTACCTTCTACAGGAGTAGAAAGTACCTCTAGGAGCAGCAGACTAAAGCCTAGGAGCAATAAAAGGAACAATAGAGTCCCGTCTGCATCTAAGAGTGAAATGAAGAATAAAATGAAAGAAGTAGAAGAACACCCTAGGATTTTATCGCTTTCCAAGAAGAAACATATGTCATCTAGATGTAATGTTAAGGACAATATTTCAAGTGCTTGTAATGAATCTATTTGTTTAATGAGAAAGAAATCTTTGTCTAAAAATATTTGTGATGATGTTGTTTCTAATGATATGAATGTGAATGCTGTGCCTAAACAGAAAGATGTGCCTTCAGGAACTAGTGCTAGGTCTAGATACATTAAAAGGCTTATTGCAAAATCTAGGAAAACCACTAGTAGCCTATTACCTAAGGACCATCTTAAGTTTTGCACATGGAAACCAACAGGTAGAATGTTTACACCTAAGGATGGCACATTAGAAATTGCTTCAAAAGAACAAATAGAAACCATCTCTAAGTGTGATATACCTGTTATATCTAACCCCATGGAACCAAATGTTAAACGGTTTCCATATACAAAACCATCTGTTTTACGCAGGTCATTGAAATTTGTCTTTGGATCGTCGACTCGGGTTGCTCCAAGCACATGACCGGGAATCTGAAGCTGCTGATCAACTTTTTCTGGAAGTTCATGGGAACAGTTCAGTTTGGAAATGATCATGTAGCAGCTATTCTGGGTTATGGAGATGTACAGTTCGGTAATTTTTTAATCACTCGGGTTTACTATGTCGAAGGGTTGGGACACAACCTATTTTCAGTTGGACAATTTTGTGACGCAGATTTAGAGGTTGCATTTAGAAGGAACACATGTTTCGTTAGGAATTTGATTGGAGATTATCTCTTAACCGAAAATCGTGGAACCAATCTTTATGCTATAGACATTAACCAAATGGCCTCTTCATTACCAATTTCTCTTATGACAAGAGCTGAAAACACTAAGTCCTGGTTGTGGCACAGACGCCTTTCCCATCTCAACTTCGACACAATAACAAAACTTGCCAAAGACGACATCGTCACCGGTCTCCCAAAATTCAAATACACCAAAGAACACTTATGTCCATCCTGTGAGCAAGGCAAAAGCAAACGAGCAACTTATAAACCTAAAACCGTTCCCAGTTCGGTTGATAAGTTACATTTGTTGCATATGGACTTATGTGGCCCAATGAGAGTTGAGAGTATCAATGGGAAAAGTATATTCTTGTGATTGTCGATGATTATCAAGATATACATGGGTAAGGTTTTTGAGGTCAAAAGACGAAACACCAGGCATCATCATCACCTTTCTGAAGCGAATTCAAGTTTTACTTCAAGCTCCAGTTAGGATAGTAAGAACTGACAATGGCACGGAATTCACTAATCAGGAGTTAAGAACATTCTTTGAAGAAACTGGAATCACTCACCAGACATCAGCTGTTAGAACTCCACAGCAGAATGGAGTAGTTGAAAGAAGAAATCAAACTCTTGTGGAAGCTGCTCGCACAATGCTGATTTATTCCAGTGCACCGTTATTCTTATGGGCTGATGCTGTTTCCACTGCTTGTTTTACTCAAAACCGATCCCTTATCCATCCAAGATTCAATAAAACCCCCTATGAATTAGTGAACAACAGAAAACCCGATATCTCTTACCTTCATGTATTTAGCGCTTTGTGCTATCCTACGAATGACAGAGAGGATCTGGGGAAGTTGAAAGCTAAGGGTGATATTGGAATCTTCATTGGTTATTCAGATAACTCGAGGGCATTCAGGGTGTATAATAGAAGGACTAAAAGAGTAATGGAGACGATGAAATGTGAAATTTGATGAGATTTCACAGATGGCTTTTGAGAGACTCGCTCTAGAACCCGCGCTTAACCCGATGGCTTCTAATCGTATCGGATTAGGACCCGCACCACAAAGTCAAACTTCTGGACATATCAGTTCAGGACTCATACCTCAATGAGCTCAGTCAACTACTTCTAACAAACCAACAACTCAAGAACTGGACACTTTCTTTGAGTTTATGTATGATGAATACTATGGTGGAGCTTCGACAAATGCATCACAACAACGTTCCGCTGCACCCACTCAACATCAACCACCACCACCGCAAGATGCATCTACAACAATCGAAGCTGACGCACCAACTCCCTCAACATCATCAACATCTACTCCACCAAATCCAGTAATTGAGATTGTGTTACCAAGAGTTGATAAGTAAAACCAAACACCACCAATTCAAGAAGAACAACAACAAAACGATGCTGTGTTAGAAGAAGAACCATTTGAAAACCTATTTGCAACAGACTCTACTGAATCATCTTCTAGGTTATAAGAACCACCCAACACGCATTCGTCAAATCCAAGGTACCCTTCAACGTTAAAGTGGACTAGAGACCATCCAATAGAACATGTCATTGATGAACCTTCAAGGCCAGTCCAGATGAGAAAACAGCTTGCCACCGATTGTGATATGTGCATTTTTGCCTGCTCAGTCAGTCTAAAAGAGCCAAAGAACATTCGGGAAGTAATGGCAGACGACGCATGGATTGAAGCAATGCAGGAAGAACTTCTCCAATATAAATTACATGAAACTTGGGATTTAGTGCCAAGACCAATCGACAAGCTCGTCATTGATCTTAAGTGGTTATGGAAAAACAAAAAGGATGAAGAAATGACTGTAATTCGCAACAAAGCTCGTCTCGTGGCCAAGGGATTCAGACCAGAAGAAGGGATTGATTTTGAAGAGTCATTCGCGCCAGTAGCCAGACTTGAGGCAGTGACCGAATCTAAACACACAAGTTGTGTTGGGGATACTTTGAGTATATACTTGATAGCACGCGGAATTTACTACCAAGTACTTAGAAGAATATGTGTTTGGTGATTGTTTGATCGTATGAATGTAACAATAAGAATAACAAGACAACTGTTTAACCAAACACTTTGCTTCAATATATTGAATGATTACAATGAATAAACGTGAAGCTCTTAGTAATGCTTGTACGTATGGGATGTATGGAGATATTAAAACCCTACCTGAGGATCTCTTTTTATAGCACAAAGAGTCCTTTACAAGTAAACTATATTCGTATCAATCTATACAAATAAGATATACATCATATCTATTCCATATTTATCTTCACACGGTTTCACCTTAATCTTGTAAGCAGTACGAACTTTTCTTCATCAGCAGTATTAATTGTTCTTGTATTCAGCAAATGTTTAGCCGTACCAACTTATAAAGAACCGTACTAACTGCTTAATTTAATTCCCAACAATCCTCCCCTAAACTTATGATTTCTGCGTAAATCAGTAAGTTTCTTGAATTAAATTTCAATGTTTATATGATGGGGTGGATTCTTTCAAACACTTTTCTTCAATCTTGAAACACTTGGGAATTTTCTTCACATATCGTACCCTTTTGGTCAACTCCTCAAAAATTACCATAATTAAATTTATTCCTGTAAGGAATTAATTTCAAATACCAACCCAAAGAATTTAATTCCTAATACCAACCCTGCATTTAATTGCTTTAAAACTCCATTGGTTCTATAAAAAGCCTTAAATTCTCAATACTAACCCATCATTCTTCAAATCGCAACTATCAAACCCAATGAGTTCATCCAATCCAAACATTGTTGAGATTTCATCAGATTCATCTTCAGATTCAGAAAGTGATGGATGGAGATCTTACTTTCCACCGAACTACACTAATCTGACTATCAGAAACCCATCTCCAAAAGCCCAAGAAGTATCTTCTGATGACGACCTTTCAACTTCCTCTGATGATGATGATCAACAAGCACTTCCACTATCAGTTGTATTGACAAGAGAGATAGAGAAAGCTGTGGCAAAAATGAGTAAGGTACAAGTGCCCAAAAGACATCAACCACTTCCAAGACCTGACAAACAAGTGTTGGGGCTTCCTAGATGGAAAGTGTGGAACTCAATCGATGGCAAAGGAGTTCACAAATCCATGCCAGACTTCAAGGACAAAGGAAAGAGGAAGCTTGAGTAGTGGTTGTGTGTTAGGTTTGTTTAGGTTTGTGTGTTGGTAGTTGGTTTGTTTGTTTGGTTTGTGTTGATTGTAACAAAACTTCTGCTCATGAATGCACCTCTTTAATCAATAAATTTTATGCACCTCTTTATAATTCATCTCTGACTCTTAATTCCTCCCCAGAATTACATAATCATCTTTAACAGCAACTGAAAAAACTTTTAATTCCTCCCCTGTTTGGAAGAATCTTCACCATCAGATGAACTAGAACATATGACATCCAAGCTCAGCATCCAATATGACAATTTGTACAAGTTACCATCAATTCAGTTGTTTAGTTTCAAACTGCTCTCAACACTTCCAGATGTGTGACCTTCTGAGAGAGGTGTATCATAGAGCATAAAATCAGTAGAAACCATGTTTGAACAATCAGTATGAACTGGTGAAGCCAGCAGTACAAACTGTTAACCCCAGCAGTACAAACTGTTAGCAAAAATTTTCAGAGATAAAATCAAGGTGTAATTTTAATGTGGATTTGAAAACATTTTTTTCCACTTATAGTTTTTAGCAAACTATCAGCTATGAACGGATTTGACATGTCTTTACCAATAGCCATTTGCTATGGACTAGCCAACTCTTCACACTTAGATATGGTGAGTTGATAACCATCCAGTTTTTGGTAAACTGTCAACCATAAACGGATTTGAGTAGTCATTACCAGAAACCGTTTGATCTGGACTAGTTGATTCTTATGTCGGTTAGACATGGTGAATCAATTACCATTTGTTGTGTGACAAGCATTCACACTGACAATCCAAACCACCATACTTTCCAAAGCACAATCCAAAGCAAAAAGCTTTTCTTAACCTGAAATGTTAGTCCAAAACCAAAGAAAACACAATACACAATATTTTCTTTTAACAGTTATCACAATTGACTAACAAATTCACAAACATTACTAAAAATTACCAAACAGTACTAACTATACAAATAGCACAACTAGCAGTACAAAAACCAAAAACACTTAGACATTAATCTTTTGAAGGATTAAGCATTCCAATACCTGTTACCAAGTACTGAAATCTGCCTACATCAAAACCTTTTGTTAAGAGATCAGCAAAGTTGTCATCAGTGTGTATTTTAACAACTTGTATTAACTTCTTTTCAGCACAGTCTCTTATAAAATGATGTCTAATTTCAATATGTTTAGTTTTTGAATGTTGAACTGGATTCTTAATGATACACATTGTACTGCTATTGTATATATGTATAATTGTGTTTAAGAAATTGTACCCATAATCAAGCATCTGGTTTTGAATCCAAAGAACTTGAGCATAACAACTTGCTGCTGCCACATATTCTGCTTCAGTAGTAAATGTGGCCACCATAGTCTGCTTCTTACACTGCCAAGAAATTAATCTACAACCCAAGAACTGATAACCACCTGTTGTAGACTTTCTATCCATGCTAGCACCAGCATAATCAGAATCAGAGAATGCCACTAGATCAAATGCAGACTCTTTAGGATACCATAGCCCCAAGTTAGGTTGACCTTTATGGTATCTGAAGATTCTCTTTACTGCTGTGAGATGAGACACCTTAGGATTTACTTGGAATCTTGCACAGGCACAAACAGCAAACATAATGTCAGGCCTAGATTATGTAAGGTACATCAGAGACCCAATCATAGATCTATACATGTGCACATCTACATCTTCACCACTGTGATCCTTTAATAGCAAATGTGTCTCCTTATCAACTGGTGTGCTAACAACCTTGGCATCTGTGAATTGGAATTTCCTCAATATTTCACCAACATATTTATCCTGAGAGATAAATATACCATCTGGCTTTTGCTGTACTTGAAGACCTAGAAAGAAGGTAAGCTCTCCCATAGAACTCATCTGAAACTGGTCTTTCATCAGCTTTTCAAACTCCTTACACATCTGTTTCTTTGTAGAACAAAAAATGATGTCATCTACATAGACTTGTACCAGTAGAATATCACCCTTGTTCTTTTTAATAAAGAGAGTTTGATCAATTTTCCCTCTATGAAACCCATTCCTCAGAAGATATTTAGCAAGAGTTTCATACCAAGCTCTTGGAGCCTGATGCAATCCATATAGAGCTTTCACCACCTTATAAACCTTGTCAGGATGGTCTGGGTCTATAAAACCTGGAGGTTGTGAAACATAGACCTCCTCATCAATAGTACCATAAAGAAAGGCACTTTTCACATCCATTTGATAGACCATAAACCCCATAAATGAAGCATAAGCAAGAAATAATCTTATTGCTTCAATCCTGGCAACTAGAGCAAAAACCTCCTCATAATCTATACCCACTTCCTGAGTATAGCCTTGAGCAACCAATTTTGCTTTGTTCTTTATCATAATGCCCCTCTCATCCTTCTTGTTCCTGAATACCCACTTTGTACCAATCACTCTCATTCCCTTTGGTAGATCAACCAGAACCCATACATTCTGAATTTTGAATTGAAGCAGTTCTTCTTGCATAGCTTCAACCCAACTTGATTCTTCTAAAGCTTTTAACACATTCTTGGGTTTAATCTGAGATAGAAAACATACAAACATACACTCATGCTCATCATCATGATGTTTCTCCTCATATACCACACTGAGAAATCCATGATGATCTGGGTCTTGTATTTGCCTTCTGGTCTTGACTCCAGATTGTACATCTTCTATGATATTGGTAAGTGGATGATTCCTATGTACAATAGTATGGGGAGTAGAAGGAGCTGCATAGCTGGTAGGCATGTTTTGCAGACCATCTCCAAAGAAATCAAACTCATCAACTTGAGAAGCAGTATCAACTGGTGAATCAATATGAGGTTTACTTGGTCCAGCAGCATCACTATTTTGCTCAGCAGTAGGAACTTGTGGTTGAGCAGTACTAACTCCATTTGTACTGCTCGTTGGATTTTCAGTTTCTTTAGCATTCTGACAACTGGTTTCAGCAACATCTTTCTCTTTGTCTACACCACTTGATGATGGAATATCATCTTTCTTTGTAGAAGACTCATTCAATGGACTTTCTTCCATGATTGGCATGAAAATGCAATCTTCATCTTCCTCCTCTGATCCTGCATCATGGTTAGTATTTGTACCTGTAACAGGCACATAATTCATGGAATCTGAAAGACTGTCAATATCAAAGATCCAATCTGGACCTACACCTGCAACATTTGGTTTATTTTCCAAAAATTCTATGTGCAGATTCTCTTCTACATGCTTGGTGCTTTTATTGTACACCCTAAAAGCCTTACTGTGCAGAGAATAACCAACAAAGAAACCTTTCTCAAATTTCCCATCAAACTTTCCTAGTTGGTCTTTGGTATTAAGGATAGTAACATGACAACCAAAAGGTCTCATGAAGCTTAAAGCAGGGGTTCTACCTCTAAGAAGCTCATAAGCAGTCTTATTGTGAGGTTGTACAACTAAAACCCTATTCAATACATAACAAGCAGTGTTAACTGCTTCAGCCCAAAATGAAACTGGTAGCTTAGAGTCAGCTAACATTGTCCTAGCAGCCTCTATAAGAGTCCTATTCTTTCTCTCAGCTACACCATTTTGCTGTGGGGTTCTAGCTACACTAAACTCCCTCTTAATACCTTTTTCTCTGCCAAAATCATCCATCACCCTATTCTTAAATTCAGTCCCATTGTCACATCTGATTATTTTAACTTTCTCATCAACTAGGTTTTCTACTTCAACAATGAAGGTCTTAAGGATTTCACTAGTCTCATCCTTAGTTTTCATAAAGAATACCCAAGAAAACCTACTATAATCATCAATGATAACAAGACAGTATCTCTTAAAGTTTAAGCTATTCACAGAAGTAGGACCAAACAAGTCTATATGCAACATATATAAAGCTTGAGAAATAGAGTTCTGGGTCTTTGGCTTACATGAGGCTTTGTGTTGCTTACCTTTAAGGCAAGAAACACAGGTTTAGTCATTGAGAAAAGTTTTATTTGGTAAACCTCTTACCAACCCATTTTTAGCAATTTTGTTAATGGTTTTAAAATTAACATGACCAAGCCTTCTGTGCCACAACATTGATTCTTCCAATGTGGCTTTTGCAACAAGACAAGTAAGTCCAACCTTAGGAATTAGTTTATTCATCTCAACACTGTATGTATTATCCTTTCTAGGGATTTTAAGCAATACTTGACTTTCATCAGGTAGCTTGAAATTAGGAGAGAGAATAAGACAATCAGTATCAGTAAATAAAACTTTGTTCTGTTTATCACAAATTTGTGATACACTGAAAAGATTGTACTTAAATTCTGGTACATAATACACATTTTCAAAATCAAGATTACCAGTTTTAATTACCCCTTTACCAGTAATCCTTCCTCTAATACCACCACCAAAGACAACTGGTCCTCCATCCAGAGCAATAAAGTCTGAAAGGTATGACATGTTGCCAGTCATGTGCCTTGAACATCCACTGTCTGAATATCCTCTATCTTCTTTACCATTTGAAGGATGTTCCTACACACAAAATAAAGGTGTTAGTTTCTTTTGGGGATCCAACCCATCACTGGTTTGGATCTGCCTTGTGCATCAAGATGAGAAAATTTGTTGGAGGTCATTGATGCACCATAGGGTTTGGTAGATTGTCTAACCCAATGTGCTGAGGCCTTGACAGTATTGCCCTTTTTTCCCTTAACATTTAAGTGCCTAGCAGTAGGATTTGCTGGTCTAGCAGTTGGAACTGCTGACCTAGCAGTTGGAACTGCTTGTTTAAATTTAGGAACCCATTTCTGATTTGTCATTGCTGTTTTCTTATAAAAGTGCCTTTTAACTGTTTGTGCATGATTTGAAAATTGTTTTGCACTTGAAACAGTTTGCTTGTTATTAAACCACTTATTTTGACTAGCAGTTGAAACTATTTTGATGCCAGTCTTTAAAATAACATCTTATGATTTGCATTAGGGCTTGTCAATCTAGTTGGACTATTTTGAGTTACCCTAGCATTCCTATTCACCCTTGTATTCTCATAAACCTTCTTTTTCCATGGGTTAGAATCACAATAAGTTGCCATATGATCAAAACTTCCACAAACAAAGCACACTTTTCTAATCATAGCAAACTTATCATCCAATTTCTTAGATTTTGAGTGATTCCAGTTCCTATGACTACCCTCAGAAATTGGTGATCTGTTCTTAGTCCTATACATCTCAGCATATCGAACACTTTTCCTAACTGGTTTTATGTTTTCAGTCTTAACCACTTTAGGAGCATGTTTAACTTCTACGTTAACAACATTAGGTTTGTCCTTAACCTCTGCATCCTCATCATCAGATGTCCAATCCTCAATAGTTGGTGCATCTGAGTTTCGATCAGAGGACATCTTTTCCTCAGAAAGAGATTTATCACTAGCACTCACAAAAGAATCTTCTGCCTTAACAAATTTAACAGGATTCTCACTAATCTTAACACCATATCCAGGAAAATCTATATCCTTAAACTCTTCTAAACCTGTATGAGCTAAATCAATTCCTGGTGGAACAAACATTCCTCTAAGAGGGGGTGCAACTGACTTATACCCTAAACCAGACTTAGCTTTGTTAAGTATTTGATTCTCTACTATTTTCTGAACTCCCTTTGAAGTATGTTCAAGAGTTTCTACACTTAACTGAATATTCTCTTTTTCCTTTTTAAGCTTCTCTAGTTCATATACAAGTCCACTCATTTTATCATCTTTTATTTGCAAATCCCTCTTTAAAACACCTATCTAATCAGAAAAGTTTGACTCATTCTGTCTATAAAACACAATTTGTTCTTCCAAAACAGCTAGTCCTCTTTTATGATTTGCTAGACTAAAATTTACTTGATTAAATTCCTACTCTAAGATCATCATACTGTTTCTTAAGATACTCATAATCTTTTAAAGCAGAACAAGTATTTGAACATTTTTGAACAATATGTACCTCAGAGTCTGAGAAAGCCATCAAACCCAAGTTAGCTGGTTCCTCTTCTTCCTCCATGAAGCTCCAATCAAATCCAGCTCCATCCACAGCTACCATAGCCTTGGAAGAAGGCTCTTCAACATTAACTGTTCTCCTTGTTCCTTGTTGATGCTTAAATCCTTGACCCTAGTTGCTTTATTGTCTTGGACCTCTACATTCCCTGGTAAAGTGCCCCATCTTGTGACAATTATAGCACTCCACCTTAGACTTATCATACCCAGCAACATCTCTTCCATTGAAGGTAATCTTATTCCCAGTCCTTTGGTAATACTTTTTAGCCCTGATGCTTATCAAAGCCAACTGCCACTTTAAATCTATAGCTTCCAAATTATCTTCAGCAATTTGAAGAAGATCTTCATTAAAGATCTTAGACCCACCAGACTGTTCTGACAAAAATGCATATATGGTCTCTTCAGTCAAGCCAGCAGTACTAGTTTTTACACTAGCAGTGCTAACTGTTGGTTTAGCAGTACCAACTGCTTCTTCATCTTCATGATTCGAACTGTTTGAAGAAGATACGAAAGCCATATTCCCTGAACTAGAACTGGTGCTACCACTCTTCTTCACCTTCTGCTCAACAATCTTAAGATTGTTGTAAAGCTCATTCATTGTCATTTTCTCCAGCTCTGGTTTATTGCTCCAAACCACAACATAAGTGTTCCATTCAGCAGGTAAACTATTTAGAAACTTCATGTTGAGGTCTTCCTGTGGAATCACAATCTTCAACACAGTAAGTTGACTGATGATCTTTTGAAGCCTATTAAAGATATGGTCCAAAGTTTCATTGCTTGATGCAGTGAAGTTTTCATAACTTTGCTTAAGTAGGGTTTTTTGTGCCTTCTTGGTAGCTTCATTGCCACCAAATCTTTCCACCACTTCTTCAAAAAGAGTTTTAGCAGTCTCGTAATGGCTAAAATTCAGCACTTGATCATTAGGAATTGCCATTAGTAACAAATTCCTAGCCTTCTGATCATTCTTCTTTTTAATTCTCTCCTCGTTTGTAACTGGCTCAGTGTTAAGCTTTGTGGTCTTAGAACCATCAGCACGTGTTTCTTCAACAGGAATTGGTTTGAAGGAATCACCATTGATAATGATATCCCATAATGCATAGTCTTGCACCATGAAATATTGCTCTATTCTGAGCCGCCATAAATCGTATTCATTCTCTTTCAGCATGGGGAGTTTAGCAAGGATTGAGGTTTGAGGTGTCTCCATGTCCATCTTCTTGGTTGCAATAGAATAAGTACTTCTGGATCTTCTAAACTCAAAGTATCAGAAACCTGGCTCTGATACCACTTGACCGGATCTAAACACACAAGTTGTGTTGGGGATACTTTGAGTATATACTTGATAGCACGCGGAATTTACTACCAAGTACTTAGAAGAATATGTGTTTGGTGATTGTGTGATCGTATGAATGTAACAATAAGAATAACAAGACAATTGTTTAACCAAACACTTTGCTTCAATATATTGAACGATTACAATGAATAAACGTGAAGCTCTTAGTAATGCTTGTACGTATGGGATGTATGGAGATATTAAAACCCTAACTGAGGATCTCTTTTTATAGCACAAAGAGTCCTTTACAAGTAAACTATATTCGTATCAATCTATACAAATAAGATATACATCATATCCATTCCATATTTATCTTCACACGGTTTCAACTTAATCTTGTAAGCAGTACAAACTTTTCTTCATCAGCAGTACTAACTGTTCTTGTATTCAGCAACTGTTCAACCGTACCAACTTATAAAGAACCGTACTAACTGCTTAATTTAATTCCCAACAGGCAGTCAGGATTTTCTTAGCTTATGCGGCTCACAAGAACATCACGGTCTATCAGATGGATATCAAGACGACTTTCTTGAATGGAACTCTGAAGGAAGAGGTGTACGTGAGTCAGCCAGATGGATTCGTTGATAAAGATCATCCCGACTACGTCTACAAACTCAAAAAGGCTATCTATGGTTTGAAACAAGCCCCAAGGGCGTGGTATGACGAACTCTCATCATTCTTGCTGAATAATAATTTCACCAAAGGAACAATTGACCCAACCTTCTTTACTAAGAAATTTAAAGATGACATTTTGATTGTTCATATTTATGTGGACGACATAATCTTTGGGTCCACTAATCCGAAACATTCAAAACATTTTGCAAATCTCATGAAAAGTAAATTTAAAATGTCCATGATGGGGGAATTAAAATTCTTTTTGGGTTTACAAATTCATCAAACCCCACGTGGTATTTTTATAAATCAAGCTAAATATACAATTGAGATTTTAAAGAAACATGGAATGGAAAATTGTGACTCTGTTGGTACACCAATGGTCACTTCACCCAAAATTGGTGCTGATTTATATGGGAAACCCATGGATCCAAAGAAATATCGGAGCATGATTGGTTCTCTCATGTACTTAACTGCTAGTCGACCCGATATACATTTTGCTGACTGTTTATTAGCACGGTTTCAGGCAAGGCCTACCGAACTTCACCTCCAAGAGGTTAAACGGATCTTCCGGTACCTACGAAGAACCATTAATATGGGACTTTGGTATCCGAAAGATTAGGAGTTTACACTAACAGCCTTTTCAGATACCGACCATGCTGGTTGCCAAGTTACTGCAAAAAGTACATCCGGGGGAGCACAATTTCTGGGAGAAAAGCTAGTAGGCTGGTCATCAAGGAAACAAGATTGTACGGCGTTATCAACTGCTGAAGCCGAGTATGTGTCTTTATCTGCGTGCTGTGCCCAAGTTCTATGAATGAGGACACAGCTAACAGATTATGGTTTCTCTTTCGATCGCATTCCTATCTATTGTGATTCGAAAAGTGCCATAGCCATCTCGTGCAATCCCGTGCAGCACTCGAAGACCAAGCATATTAGAGTCCGTTATCACTTCATAAAGGAACACGTAGAAGAGGGTACTGTTGAATTATTCTTCGTGAAGACTGAATACCAACTCGCCGATCTATTTACTAAAGCCCTCCCAAAAGAGCGGTTTGATAACTTAGTTCGACGAATTGGAATGCGAAGCCTAACTCCCGAAGAGTTAGAAAGTCTTCTCGAAACTTCTTGAATTTTATCTCAAAAAGCTTTGCATGTAAATATTTTTGAAAAAACAAAATACAAAATTTGAAAAACCCATAAAATCAAAATACAAAAATAGAAAATTTCAAAAATACAAAAACAGTAAAAAATATAAAAACAAAAAATATTCTTCTCACGACATGTCTCTCGTATAAATCAATATTCTGTACGTACCTAGAAATGTCATTCAACAATGATACGGGCATGTACAGATGCTTGAGCGAGAGTTCATTTAACTGTTTTCTAAAACATGTCGTTTCTCAAAATTTCTTAAATAATGGCTTCGGAACAATTCAGTTTCGGACCCGAGCTTCAAAGAAAGGAAAGTGCTTCATCAAAACAAAAGTTTTAAATACTTTTTCGAGCACTTATCCTAAAAATCTAAATGGCTTTTGTATAAATCCCATGCTACAATGTTGACTTCTGATTATATCTGATCAGGACTCGCATTGTTAATGGCAAAAGAAAACAACGAATCCTTGAGCATATGATCAAGATTTTTCAAAAAGATTTTTCAAAATCTTTCTCCAAATTTTGTGCTCAAGATTCCTCAAAATCACAACTCCCTCTATATCTTTAAATGATTTTAAACTCAAAGGTTTAAAATATGCTTTGTTTAAGGGAGAGTATAAAATGAAATACAAAAATGTTCCAAATCATGCAACAATGATCCGTCTATCTCTCCAAAAAGGTTTCATTTTAATCTCGATTTCAAAAATATCACTACGTGCTATTTTTGAGGGGAGATTAGGTATAAGGGGGAGAGGACGTGATTAAAATGTGATCAAAATATTCAAAGATCGTAGATTGAATCTCAAAAGAGCCCTACAAAAAGGACTCAGCATGAACCCTCAAATTGACGAAACTAAATGTCCATTTTCGAAAAGACTTGTCCGGGACGGGTAATAATTTCAAGCTGGTTCATCCAGTGATGTAAACGTGTCTCGCAAAGGACTTGTCTGAGTAGAATGTACCAATTCGAGAGATGATCATTGAATATGACCGGGACGGGTAACAATTTCAAGCTAGTCTAACTAGTGATGTAAGCGTGTCTCGCGAAGGTCATGTTCATTGAAAATTGATCAATTAAAAATGTGCGAACTCTACCCAACATGTGCAATTTTATGAAAAATGCATGAGCAAATGTGAAGGGGGAGTATTTCAGAAAATGCAAAACTCTCGAAGTGTTAACTAAATGCGTTTTACTCATAAACACTTTGAGAGATTTTCAAAAGGTTTTATGGTATGTGATCAATAAATCTAGGATAATCATGGAGTAATAAGGTGATTATGGTTAGGTTTATGTCCTATGATCCGCCAGAGCCGGAGGGATCTACCCAAGGACAATTCCAATAGATTAGAATTAGAAGTCCTTAGGTAAGATTGAAAAAAGGAGTAAACGAGAAAGGGAAAGAAGGGGTTGAAGAATTAAAAAGAAAAGTTTAATGAAAGGGTGAAAAGAAATAGCCCTCCATGAAAACTTAGGGCAGAAACCAGGTCAATACATTTGCTATCGGTATTCACTAAGGTGATACTGATATTGAAGACAAGACGTCATGGACCCAGTGACGCGCTGCACCACCCCTCCTAGCCACTCAGATATCTCTTAAATGATATTTGTTTCATTTCTCATGGAGAACACTACATAATCTATCGGCCTCTCACTCCGAGATGTGTTGATATTGAAAAGGTGGCACTCTACTCCATGCCTCCGACTACTAAAACTAAAATGCACAATCGAGTCTAGAGCCATGAGATCCATCAAAAATCTCTTAGGAACACTTTCCAGATAATACACCTGTATTCACTAAAAAGGACACATGGTGTACATGAGTCTTAATGAGATGTAAGGATCTTGCCAGTTTTATCATGATGGTTACTATGCTTCAAACGGTCTACAGTCGTGGGGTGATCTCCAGCGACTCACTGAATCGTGGGTGCACTTCGGTGTGTCTGTGTAAGCCCTCTCGGGGGTATCTAGTTCAGAACGGCCTGGGGGAGATTAGAGAAAGTCTTCACATTATGCTGTTGACGATCTCGAAGTCCTAACCCGTAAGCGCTGGATGATTTATTACTAACAGTTTTATGCAGCTACCTTAAACATCCATCAACCATCATCAGATACATCAAACATCTTCACCTCAGCATACTCATACTGATGAAGAACATCTCCAACAAAGCTCAAGTGTAAAAAGTTCAAGGCAAAAGGATCAAGTTAAAGACAAAGTGTAACAACAAAGTCAAAACACTAATCAAGATGTCAAGAACAAGTTCATATGTCAAACGATGAAAGATTAAAGAGGAGATTGTTAGCAAGGGAAGATTGTTAGCAGAAGTTTACAGTCCAAGATGTATGAGTATGTTGGAGGACACGACGCATCATCACAAGAAGATCTTGATCAAGGCAAGAACGAGTGAAAGACGATACTTTGAAGATCACGATTGCATGAAGGAACATTGAATGAAGACTACTCTACAACGACACACAAAGATCAAGACGTTGAAGACAAAAGACCAATCACTAGGAGCATCATGGAAATGACCATCCCTTAGGGGGAGATTGTTAGCATTTATATTTTTTAGTCAAGTGATGGTCATTTGTAACATTTAGTTTATGTGTGTCGTGTGGTATATGTCAAGAATGTAAAGGCTTGTGTTGGACTTTGTAATAGAAATGTTCAAGTAAATGAATATAAGCCCAAGTCCAACACAAGCCCACCAAGCCCAAGGATTAAACCCTAGGGCGTCCCATCCAATGCCACTTCCTAAAAATACCACACACTCTCCACATATTTGTGTGCCTCTAAGTCTAGTCTAGGTGTGAGAGTGTGTGTGTATGTTTATTACTTTTGTATTTGTTCACTTATGGTTTAATATACATTCGGCTAGTAATATTTCACACGCATCATTTCTTATTCATCTATTTTTCTCTTAGTTATTCACTTAGAGTGTCACGTTGAGTAGTTAGTTGTTATTTATATAGTTATTAGTTTGTAGTTAAGGTTGATCGAATAGGGTATTTACAAGTGGATTTTTCACGTGACGAAGAGAAGCACTTTTTATCAATTTCTTATACAAGAAATGATAAAAAAAAAACAATCTGCAAAGATGAAGAATTGAACCTTGAACCTTTTAGCACTTTGTACCCACGATCACAACTTCAAAAAGCTTCTCGTTAAACCCAAAAACTCCACGAAAACCACAAAAAGCTTCAACTTTTTAACTAATATACTCGTAAAAAAATAAAAAAGCTAGAACCTTTTTACTTATTAATGCACGTTATGACCAAAAAGCTATCAACTTTTTCGCTTAAGATCACTTTAGAACGAAAAAGCTTCAAGCTTTTTATGAAAAACACACTAGATGATGCGTAAAAAACAAAAAGCAACAACCTTTTTTGATAACTAACGTACGAATAACACCACAACTAGACCTAAATCCTTGTGAGGTGATTGATACCACTTGTAAATACCCTATTCGATCAACCTTAACTACAAACTAATAACTATATAAATAACAACTAACTACTCAACGTGACACTCTAAGTGAATAAATAAGAGAAGAATAGATGAATAAGAAATGATGCGTGTGAAATATTACTAGCCGAATGTATATTAAACCATAAGTGAACAAATACAAAAGTAATAAACATACACACACACTCTCACACCTAGACTAGACTTAGAGGCACACAAATATGTAGAGAGTGTGTGGTATTTTTAGGAAGTGGCATAGTATGGGACGCCCTAGGGTTTAATCCTTAGGCTTGGTGGGCTTGTGTTGGACTTGGGCTTATATTCATTTACTTGAACCTTTCTATTACAAAGTCCAACACAAGCCTTTACATTCTTGACATATACCACACGACACACATAAACTAAATGTTACAAATGACCATCACTTGACTAAAAAATATAAATGCTAACAAAGAATCAAATGACGTCGAAGCCGGAGAAGCAAAGATGACGTCAAGCAACCTAGATGACCAATCCTTAGGAGGAGATTGTTGGGAACACGTTTTGTAATATTTCAAGTATTGGTCATTTGTATTAATTAGGTTGCTCATTAAATGGGCTTTAAGTTAGTTAAGCACCATACGGCTCCATTAGAAGCCCATGGGCCATGTGGTTATGTAAATTCCTTCTAGAAAGAATCAAGGCAAAGGTTGCCCTAACCTTTGCCTATAAATACTAGGCTAATGTAAGCATTTCGTTTGTTGGTTTTATTCTCCATGTAAGCCGAACTCTTGCTCATATTATACGTGAATGAATCAACCATTCTCTTCTTGTATATCTCTCTAGTTCTCTCGTTATATCTTAGTTATATGTTTTATATAGTTGTTGTACGTGGTGATATATACTTGTGTTAAGTTAAAATAGGACCTATCAGATATTTACAAAAAAGGTTTTGGTGTTTGACTTTCTTAGTTGTGTTTAAGAAAGTTATTCAAATCATCTGGAGTCAAACACCGCATACCAATTTGGTGAACTAATTCCATAAATCTTGCATGGGGCAAGGCTTTGGTGAATAAGTCTGCGAATTGGTATTCAGTACCCACAAAGTATAATTCAATTGTACCTTTTTCAACCTGCTCTTTGATGAAATGATATCAAAGTGCGATATGTTTTGACTTCGAATGTTGAACCATGTTGCATGAGATGGCATTGGCACTTTTGGAGTCGCAGTACATGGGAATCTTATTGAAAATGTAACTGTAGTCCATCAGATGTGATCGTATCCAAATGACTTGAGCACAGCATGCTGACATGGCTACATATTCTGATTCTGTAGATGACAATCAAGTGCAATCCTGCTTCTTTGACTGCCAAGATACAAGTTTGTCTCCTAGAAACTGCACTCCCCCAGATGTACTTTTGCGTGTGTCTAAACATCCTGCATGATCAGCATCTGAAAAAGCTATTAGATCAAAACCAGAATCCTTCAGATACCAGATCCCCAAATGGATGGTTCCCTTTATGTATCGAAGGATTCTTTTAACCTCAGAGAGGTGTCTTTCAGTTGGTCGTGACTGATAACAGGAGCATAGGTATACAACAAAAACTATATCTGGTCTGCTGGCAGTTAGATACATGAGAGACCCAATCATACTACGGTATTTTGTAGGGTCAAAAGGTGTACCATGTAAATCAGTATCTAGCTTTTGGGATGATGCAGACATAGGTGTGTTATAAATATCACAACTTGTCATGCGATGTTTCTTTAAAATCTCAAGAGCATACTTGGACTGACTTGGAAAAATTCCACCGGGTGATTGATGAACTTGGAGTCCTAAGAAGAACGTAAGTTCACCCATCATGGATGTTGGATCCATTCAGTACCCAAGCTTCCTTAAACAAGGATTTGAATACAAATTAACCTAAGTGTCATATATCCTTGAACGTTCTCAGGTCACTGAGTGAATAGTCACTCAATGAGTTATCTTCAAGATGCCTAGGACGAGTCTAAGAAGAAGGATTCTCCATTCAGTGAGGCGGAACTCCCTAAATGGCACCTAAGCCAAAGAAGAAGATAATGGGCTCAGTGAGTGATGATAATAACTCACTGAACCCCAGTCTCCTCAAAAACTATGAAGAATGAAGACTAAAGACTAAAGACTAAAGACCAAAGACTGAAGAACTTGAAGACTGAAAGAAAGGCGGGACTAGGCGGGAAGGTTTGAACTGACTTAGAGAAGTCCTTATCACTCTAAGGTCAAACTTTCCCTGAAAGGCTTCATAACAAGAACAGTGTCATCACTGTTACTCAGAAAACACTATTGTCCTATACCCAAAATAGGTTCTTGTAACAGTGACAGAATACATCAGTATTTTGTCCTGATTAGCTTAGGTCATCTTTTGTCTTGTAATTAACGGTTGCTCTTTTTACTTGTCTATAAATAGGATCATAAGTTGGAGTAAAAGGGGACAAGTTTGTGCAATTAATGCTTAGACATTCACAAACCACTTTTACTCCTCCAAAGAGCAACCTTGTCCCTGAGATAGCTCAGTGGTTCCTGATAGTTGCCACTTAAGCTTAGCTTAAGTTTAGAGAGGAGACAATACCATACTTGTCATTTCAATCCTAAGTGTTTTTTCCTCAAACACTTGGGTATAAATTCTTTTGATTAACTTCTAATAAGAATTTAAACGTTGAAAAACTCTTGTCTTTATCCTTTACGTTTTTACTTATTTGTCTAGTTAATCAATACATTACTAAGCTATGGAACACGGTTAGTTTAACTTTGTAATTAATTTTAACCGTGTAACGGGAACAACAAGTGGTATCAGAGCCTATGGTTTATAAAACTTTTCAAAAACTGTAGAGTGCTCAAAAGGTTTTTAAAACCAAGATCCTACCATGGCTGATAGTAATGTACCCCAGCTAGTTGAAAAAAAGGGAGGAAGCTATTCAGCTGTCGCTCCTAGACTAGAAGTTGGTAAATTTAGCAAGTGGAAAAAGCGTATGCTTTGCTACTTGACTGGTATGGAACCACACTACATCCAATGTATCAATGAAGGTCCCTTTGTCCCTAAGACATCTGAAGGTCTACCCAAACCGGAAGCTCGGTGGACAATTGATGAGAGGAGGGTGGTAAACCAAGACCAACACCTGAAAAGCATCATTATATCGTGTCTTCCTGATGATACAATGGAATCAGTCATTAACTATAAAACAGCCAAACAAACTTGGCTTGACTTGGTTCACAGCTTTGAAGGTCCCTCAGATACCAAGAAAAACATGATTGTGGACCTGAAACTTGAGTATAACACCTTCAGGGCAAAGACTCTGAAAATCTCTCTCAAACCTATACAAGATACAAAACCTCAATCAATGAACTATCAAATGATGGTGTAGTCTTGTCTAAGCATGAAATCAATGTTGGCTTTGTCAACAGTCTTCCTGAGAAGTGGTTAAACTTCTCTCAGGGCCTCAGGAATACTAACCACATTCAAAATCTTGAGCTCCCTGAGATCTATGGGAAGTTTGTTTATGAGGACAACTTAATCTCAAGGAGATACCCAGACTCAAAGAAAGCTCTTGAGACCAAAAAGGCCCTGACAACCATACCCTTATCTACTGCCTTTTATTCTAATGGTGTTGTGTAGGATTTCTAAGAGAATTCTGATGATGAGGCTGATGAGAGAACTAGTGAGGAGTACCTTAATGATTTGCACACTGAATTTCAAGAAAGGGCACTCCTTACTAACTCTAAACATTTTATTAAAAGAAATCAGTCAAACTTTTCTAAAGCAAAAGCAAATGAAACCACTGAATGTTTCAAGTGTGGTAAAAAGGGTCATTTTGCTAAAGACTGCTTTTCAAAAACCACCTCAGAACCCTCATACAAATTCTCTGGTAACAGTTCTTTTTCAGGAACTAGCAAGTTTCAACCAAAAATGCTTCAGTCTACTCAACATTTTCAAAACAAAACTGTTCATAATGATCAAAAATATTTTGAAGCTAAGTATAGAAAAGCTAAAGCTAAACTTGCTCTCCTTGAGGCCACTCCCTCAGTATCTCAGGCTACTCAAACCAATAAACCTGTTTAAACAAAGAACAAGGTACTTGTGGCTGAAGCCTATAACTAGGATGAGGAAGATGTCTCCTCAGATGACGAAGAAGTAAGAGTCAGTGCACTGATGGCACTTTCAGAAAATGACAAGCTGACTGTTGGAAAAAGCCATGCAAGAAATGGAGAGTGGGTTAACATCACCATGAAGAAGGTAAACATCATACTATCTATGGATGATGATTCTGATCGGCAATCTTACTTGAATTATATAAATGTTGATCTTAAGTTTGTTGAAGAGCCAAGACTTAATTTTTTTTCAAAATACAATAAACTTGTTCTAGAATTAAATAAGCTGTTACACTTCAAATTCAAAACACTGAAATTTTGAAACAAAATCAAGCTTTTCAAAAAGAACTCAAGAAAGAAAAAGCTGTCATTGAAAGCTGGACAACAAAGAATCCTAAAGTCTATGAAACTGTTAGTCTTATTCCTAGTTCTAAAAAGAAAATCATAGGAGAAGACCAACTCACTAAATCCTTCAGTGAGAGTCATAGTGAAAAGGCCTTTATACCAGCTGTCATATCTTTTGAACAAGAAATGGAGCCTAAGTCTAGTAACTGGGTTGAAAGAAACAACCCAGACAGTAAGTTACCTAACTTTGAGACTGGGAAAATCTTGCAACCTGAAAGTCAAGCTATCAAAGATATGCTTGGACTCACTGATAAACCCAGTAACACTGAGTCTGTCAATAAGTCTGAATCAGAATCACAAACACCTATCCCACCACTGAAAGTCCTTCAAGGAGCAGCACCATGCTCAGACCTAACACCTTTAGTTTACTCTCAACATTCTCCAAAAGAGAAGTCAGGATTGGGTAGAACAATACTGAAGAGACCCACACCTGAAGTCTGAGTTCCCACTGATGACTCAACACCTTCAGTCTCAACTGAAGAAAACACTGAAAGGCCTGATTCCAAATATGATTAGTTGGCTGAGCTTGTCAAGAAGCTGAGTGAAAAGATTGAATCATCTAAAAAACCTCCTCAATCTAAGATTAAGGAACTCAAACCAGCTTCCTCAAGCACCTCCAAACCAAAACCTCTACAAAGATGTGAACTGTGTAACTATACAAATCATTCCACTGATGACTGTTATAGAATCCTCTTTTGCATGATATGCAAAAAGGAAGATCACAGGACTTCTGATCACTTATCATACACAGTCTCATCCAATGTTGCAACACACTTTAAAGCACAGGCTTTTTAGTATCCTTCTGGTTCAAAACAGATACAAAGGCAAAAGGCAAAGCCTTTTTCACCTTGTCCACATTGTGGTTTCAATGACCATCATCCTGATGAATGTTTAATATACCCTTGCTGTGATATTTGTGGAGATCCCACTCATGATACTTCAGGACATGAAAAGGTCATTCAGGCTAGAAGAGGCACTACCAAGTCCTCTCCTCAATCTACTGAGTCCACATCAACAACAAAATGTAAAGTCTGTGGAAGCTCAGTCCATACCACCACTGACCATGCATCAATTGTATCTTTCAAAAAGGCCATCAAAGCCAAGCCCACCAAGAAGTGGGTTCATAGAAAAAACTGACACAGTTTACTATTTGTGCAGAGACATGCCAGGGAGCCTGTTTGGCATCTAGACAGTGGATGTTCAAGGAGCATGACTGGTGTGAAGGAATATCTGCACAAATATGTTGAAGAACCAGGACCTAAGGTGATATTTGCTGATAATTCATCATGTCTCACTAAAGGTTATGGTTCAGTAAACTATAGTGGAATAGTTTTTACTAGGATAGCTTATGTTAATGACCTCAAGTACAATCTTATCAATGTCAGTCAACTATGTGATACAAAATACATAGTTCAATTTGATGATAAGCAAGGCACCATCTTTAATGCAAATAAAGAAATAGTTCTTATTGCTCCAAGAAGACAGGATGTTTATGTGTTAGATATGTCTACTCTAACTCAGAATGGAACTTGTCTTTTTGCTAAAGCCACTGAAACACTAAACTGGCTTTGGTATAAGAAACTCTCCTATCTGAATTTGAAAAACATAAACAATCTTGTCAAACAAAACAAGGTCCTTGGCTTACTATCACTTGTGTTTTCAAAGGATAAACCCTACTCTGCCTGTAAAAAAGGTAAACATCTTAGAGCATCCTTTAAAACCAAGCAAAACTTCTCCATCAAAAGTTGCCTTCATCTTATCCATATGGATCTTTTTGGACCAGTCAGTCCAATGTCCATTCATCATGAGAAGTATCCTCTGGTCATAGTGGATGAATACTCAAGATACACTTGGGTTTACTTCCTGGCCAAAAAGAGTCAGGCAGCTGAAACAATCATGTCCTTTGTCAGGAACATTGAAAACCAAAATGACATAAAAGTCAAACAAATTAGGACTAACAATGGGACTGAATTCAAAAACCATGATCATGAGTGTTTCTGTGATGAGAAAGGAATTTGTCAAAACATCTCTTCTCCTTACACACCTGAACAAAATGGTGTTGCTGAAAGGAAGAATAGAACACTCATTGAGGCTGCTAAGACAATGCTAAATGGATCAGTACTATCAAAACATTTCTGGACTGAACCAGTTAAGAATGCCTGTTATACTCAAAACAGATCCATCATGGTCAAGAGATATAGCAAAACTCCCTATGAGTTATTCAAAGAAAGAATCCCTGACATCGTCTACTTTCATGTCTTTGGGTGCCCTGTGTTTATTCATAATCACAAGGATCACTTAGGAAAATTTGATGCAAAAGCTGATGATGGATACTTTCTAGGATACTCTCTTGTCTCTAAAGCCTTCAGGGTGTTCAATACAAGGAGACAACAAACTGAGAAAACATTTCATGTCACCTTTGATGAGACTACTGAAGCCATTAGATTCTCAAACACCTTACTGGAAGAGATAGGAATTGATGACTCTTCAAGATATCCTCCTGATGAATATCATCCTGATAGTAATCATTCCACTCAATACCAAACAGATGCTGATATATCCTATTACATTGTTCCACATAACCTCTCTTATCCAACCATCATTGAGTTTGTTGAAGCACAAACATGTACTGGTGAAATCAATCGGTCTGAACAAACTGTTCAGGAACCAATCAATCTCAGTGATCAACTTGGTCAGTCAGATACCCAAGATCCTGAAAATCTTCAAGTTTCTACACCTGATCCAATACCACCACCTAATTAGGCCTTGATTGCGTGGTTTTGTAACCTTACAACAGGTTTTACCTCTCGAGGGATCTCAAGAGGCTTACAACCCCACCAGGCAGTGTACCTGACCGATGTAGTATAGTGTAGTGGTAAGTACGGGGGATTGATCGTTCTCCACAGGGAATAGTGTTCGTTAGGTATGAAAGGCTACTCTAATTAGGTCTAAGGGTTGAGGAAGATTCTTTTTATGTTTTTATATTTTTATGAAAGCAAGTAAAATCTCGGTTTTGAAGGAGTGGGCGGAATTAGTTGCTAGTCAACTAACCCAATTTACTACGAATGCAAATAAAATAAAATAACAAAAATGAAATGTGGTGAGAAACTTATGTGTAGAGAAATGTGTTTACTTAGATTTCCTTACTCCCTAACTATCTTTTACCGGTTAATTAGTGTGTATTAGTCGCGTGGATGACGGGTGTATTCCTTAATACCATTCGTGGGGTGGCGTACTTACTTCCCCAAACTCTACAAGCTCCTACTTCACTCCTATGTCGAGCCGGCTAGGAAGCTCCTAACATGGGATCACTAGAATTCGCTTGTGCATTAAATACAACCATAAAAACCTTTAGTACGTGTTTGGTTCATGTTTCTTAAGACGTTCAAGCAAGTTACCGAATAGGAAGTTAGCCAGTTTTTTAAGCCTAACATAGATAAACAATCATCCAATACAACTAACAACACACTAACAACCAATAATCAATAGCTAGGTTTCATTAGATCTAAGCAAACACAAGATAAAATTAGCCTAACATGTTAAACAAAAGACAAGCATAAGATAGAATCAAACAACACATAGACATATTGAATGATTAATTGATAACTTATCTTTCAATGAAACATGGAAGATCTCAAGGCAAAAAGCCCTGAAAAAGTAGCTAAAATCGTCTTAGGGTTTTATCCCAAAATTCCACACACTAAGCTCTCCTTTCATGACAAAAGATTAGAAAACTATATATAGATTTTTGGATCTGACGGCGTCACCTTATGCATTGTGACGCCGTCACCTCGCCGCTTTTAGGGTTCCCGGGTGACCTTCTTGACGCCGTCCCTCTTTAGCTCTTCAAAAATCCATTCTGGCCTATCAAGGCTTGACGCCGTCTAACCCTGAACGTGACGCCGTCCCCTTATGATTTAAGCCGTGACGCCCTTGATTTAGTTAAAGCGTGACGCCGTCAGAATTCTCATGCTAACTCACTGGCCCGTCATGAGTAAATTTCACATCCAATTTTTCTTGCCAAGGCATGACGCCGTCCCATGTTAATTGTGACGCCGTCAAGAGTAACTTTTAGCCGATTCTTGAGACTTTGTCGTTTTCTTCACTTTAATGCTCCAAAAACGTCCAAAATGCCTCCTTTTCCAGATTTCTCCTCAAAAGTACCTAAAATGACAAAAGGAACGATTTAGGGCAATATTTGATCAAATAAATACGATTTCGGGCTTAAATGACCCCTTAAAAGCGGTACACTTTTCGCCTCATCAAATACCCTTACACTTGAGATTTGCTTGTCCTCAAGCAAATGCGCTTTTATTCTAATCAAAATACAAGTTAGGGGTCATTTAATGCAAACATAAAAGTAATTACAACAAATAATCGTTCCACTTCAATCATAATAAGCACGGAGATTATATACTAGCACCTCACAAGTAGTGTTTAGATACTCACATCTCTCAAGTGTCATCAAAATAAATCTCATAAATGAAAACGGATAATATCTCTCACTACCTGTCATAGCAAATAGATTACCATAGGCTTGGGAAAGGATCGAAAACCTCCTCCACTAGGCGTAAGCACCTAAGATAAACTATCAAAGAGGGCTTTTAAATGGGTTATAACGTTAGGTGTAGGGAAAAGGAAAACACGGTTTTGTTGGATACGGGATATTTTACTGGTGGCGAGTTAAAGATCTTGATCAATTACATGTACTATACAATGTTGCTAAGCCAAGACTCGACTCAATCTTAAGCTAAAAACATAAAACAAACATAAAATGAAACGGGATGGTAGTCCGTATGTTTTTTCTATTTTTCTTTTTCTCATTTTTTTGTATTTTTCTTGATTTTTTTTTTTTTTTTTTTTTTTTTTTTTTTTTTTTTTTTTTTGCATACACTCTTGCCCTACCATCCAAAATAATACATCATAGGGGCATTGCATCCCTCTTACACTTGAATTTTTACATAACTTTACAAATACTAATCTAATGACTCGAATTAAGATAATTGAAACACTTGGAGTACTTTTAAAATATTTAGCACATATGGGGGTAATAAATGATGTTCTTCCCCATTACTCCATTACACTAGTACTTTACCCATGAGTCCCAATCGTCCCAAAACAATATGTACAAGGATATGACTCGACTTAGCAACCATGTAATCAACTAGATAATTAACTTGGGTTTAAACAAATGTTGTAACAATAATGCACTAAAGATGAGTGCATACAAGGTAGGCTAAGGCGATTTGGGTGTACATTTTAGTGGGGTGTAACAAATTCTTCCTTTAAGTAAAATGCTTAAAGGTCGAAACGAAAAGATAGGCTCTGAGGGGTGTACTAGGGGTATCGTGTACTAAAAATGAGTACAACGCAAATGGTGTGGGAGAATTACTTGACCAATGTAGCCAACGTAATTATAACAAAAACACAGGTGTAAAACAATGGGTTAATCCTAATGCCTCTTATCATGTAGTAAATCTAACTACACGAATGTAGTCTCACTTGTGGCCTTGGAATGGTCCTAACGCAAGTTCTAGAATCTAAGTGCTACCGGTACACACATCATAGCATAAATGCTTTTCCTACCAATTCTAGGGGCGAACCTCACATATTTGGGGGTGGAAAATTTTTTAGTGGTACGGTTTTTGTGCTAGTCATATAACTCCTATCCGTGAGACGCTTATTAGAACTAAAGTTTCACTCCTATATGTTGTAAAAAAATTTAAATTTGGCACTAAAATTACCCTAATCAAGTATTTCTCTCAGTTTTATTACACATCTATTATTAAACAAACAAAAATCAAGCGCAATTGTATTCTCTAAAATCGTACTTTTACCCTCCCCTTACACTTAAGATGAACATTGTCCCCAATGTTCAAATAACAAGATGTAAAAGCATAAAGTAAAAGAATGAAATCAAATACTCCCCTGATTCGCTCGTTGGATAGTGAAATCACACGGTTAAATCTTCCTCCAAAGAGAATGTTGAAGCTCCATGACTAATGCATCGCCATAAGCTTGATTCCATAAACATTTCCTTGTCCAAAATAACCTGTTAACCTGAGAAAACAAACACGAAAACCTGCATAACATCGGCGGGATAAAATCTATATATAAGGATGTAACACCCCAACCCGGCAAGGGTAAAGATGTCACGTTAATGGTTTCATATCAGATTAAACAAAGCATACTTCAATAGTAATACAATAAATTTCAAAGGTTACAATTGAAATACTAACATTACAAGGTTAAGAATGAAACAAAACTAATTACTAAGTCTGCAAAAGAAATCCTTCTAATGACTTCTACTTCTGAATAACTATCAAAGTCTTCTAAGTCCAAAAGTCGCTTCACTCATACCCAAACCCGTCGTCCTGCTTATAACCTGCCGCACACGAAAAGAAAACGTGCGGCTGAGCTTAAAAAGCCCAGTGAACAGATATAACGATAATAAACAGAAATAGAGGATAGTACAGAATAACAGAAACAAAGGTCAAACAGATGTAATATGGTTCAAGGGATAAGTCAATGAATAAGTATAAGGGAAAGAGAAAGGGATAGTAATCCACCACGAGCCCAGAAACAGATCATATCATATCGTAACCATAAATCTTCATAATCATATAGAGGGGAGACCTCTCAGATAATCAGATAATATGAGGGGTGTCCTCATTCTTCAAATGGAGTAGCTAGCTCCCAGACATATGTGAAAGGCATGTATTGCACACAGTACCAGTCACCAAAACAGAAATCATATCATATATAGTTAAATCCACTAAACAGAACAGATCTAGGATGCATCCATACGCCCCTACCCAATCACATGCAGACCAAATCAAAGGGACGGTGTAACCAAATCACTAGGGCTACACACTAGTCATGCCAGTGGTGCATCACAGACACGGCCATGTTACCTTCATGGCTAGGGTCACAAACTTTGGCTCGGGTATCAAACTAAGAGTCAGATATCATATCAGATCAGAGGGTCATATCACAAGTTTCAATATCAGAAGTCAATATCAGAAGGTCAACATTAGCAGGCCAATATCAGGAGGTCAAAATCAAGGTTCCATGGTAACAGTTCATTTAAAAAGGTTTCTAATTAAGAGTCCATTTAACTATCTTTTAGATGACGGTTTTCATAAAAATGATCCTTCAGAGTAGTTTTCATAAAATGATATTTCAAAAGGTTTTTCGTAAAGATAGTCTTTTAAACCAGTTTTTTTTATAAGGGTTAATAAAATCCCAAAATTTGCAGACATCATTTTAAAATAGCTTTTCCTCAAATCATTTCCAGGTCAGAATTAAAAAGGTTTCACAGTTTATGTTCATATCATAGGTCATAACGAAGTGAATCATAGCAAAGGTATCCAATCAGAGGCTAAACAGATCAGAACTTGAAAGAGATCAAAGGAAACCTTACAGAGAAGGTCAGAATATCTGTACCTTATCGAAATGGAAGCAAACAAGTGAATGGACACAAAGGAAGTACGGAGCACTCCTGCTTCGCCAAATCTACATTAATTAGAAGACACTTATTATTTAGCACCCACTGTCATGTTTCGTACATTATGATTACTTTTATAACTTATTTTAATCTTGTAGCATTAGGCTATTCAATTTGTTGTGAAACATTAGAAAACTTCATACTTAAATAATCCCATCAATATACGATTAGTTCATTTGCATACAAATATATTCATTAGTTAATTTATAAAAAAAAAATGTACTATTAGACTTACCGATAAGTTACATTAAGGAGACTAACATTTATTTAGTTCTGTGTTTTTAAAAAAAAAAATTCCTTTTTTTTTTTTTATATGGAATTCACGATAAATGACAAGGTGTTTAATCTGCTTTGGAATTGATTATTCGAACATAAGAATCATAATTTTGAGACTAGTCTTATCTTACAACTGTTAGGAATATTTAGAAATTAAATTAGCCCTTATTTGTCAAGATGCTTGGCATTGAATTTATCCATTCTTCTCAAAACATAAACAATCATATCTTTACTAATTGTGTGGTCTTTTAACGTGGCATGGTTAGTTTTATATTCGTAGGACCTTTATAAACAATCCTATCTTATGAGTTTGTGGCCTTTTTATATTTAACAAAACATGACATGATTTTATTAATTCTTCTTCTTGCCATGCATATGTATGTTAGAATATTTACGTGAGGTTTTATAAATTCTTCGCATCTTCCTTTTAAATAACGAAACAAGAATGATCAAGCATGACATGGTTAAGTCTTATACTCGTATACTCTTTTTTATGAAACGAAATCAACATGTGATATAAACATATACACATGAGACAAAGCAAAAGAGCATCAAAACAGTTTTGGTGGAGATACCTTGGGGTCGTATTAAACGAGAGGAAAAGAGAACGAGTACGTATTAAAACCCTACGAACCAACAGCCCTTCGAACCATTGTCCACCAAGATCAAAACCCTTCAAGACTTAGTCGTATCTCCAACTATCAAGAACAAGAGGATCGGTTGGTTGCTTTGCTAGGAACGAACAAGAACACAAGAGACCAAGCCAACACCTATCGAATCGACCACGCGAACAAGACTAATGTCACACCAAGGTCGATCACCTTACCACGATCACAGCACCACTTCGAACAGGAACAACACACGCTTAAACACTTCCTTGAAGCAACACAAGAACTCCCTTTAGCCTTGATTTAAGCTCGAACAGCAGGAAAAAGTAAGGAGCAGCAGGAACAGCAGTCGAACCTTTGGTGGTTGGGAGTTTTAGGGTTTGTGTTATTAGAGAATTTTGTGTGAATACAATGTGTGAGCATGCATGGTTTAAAGGCAGACGTGAGAGAAATAGCCAAAAGGAAATCAGTAACTTTATGGAAAGGAAATCACAAATTTTATGGATATGATTGACAGGAAAAACGTGTACAAGATTTGGTCAATAAAGAAAACGTGTGAATGCATTTTCTAAAAGGAAAACACTAACTTAATGGGGTACAATTGGCAGAGAAAAGAGGGCATGGTTCAATAAAAAAAAAAACAAACGTGTAAAGGTTGATCTTAAAATGGGAACATGCTATTATTATGGAATTGATATCAAACAAATTTTAACGCATGATTATCTTTCTTTTCTTTTCTTTTATTCTAATCGAAATTATTATATGTGTTATCGTAACATGTCGAAATTTTTAGACTAGATATTGAGGATATTTGTTTGTGATTTAATCATAACGTAAGTTTTTATATTAGCTCAATTTTAATAGGTATTTAGGTTTTAATCACTTTAGATTAGTTTCAAATAATATTACTTATATGATTTTACATATATTCCTAAAATTTTAAAATTAGAGGGGTATTTTGGTCATTTCATATTAGGTTAAATTTCGGGGTTTTACAACTCTTCCCCTCTTAAAAAGGAATTTTCGTCCTCGAAAATTGAAGTCGCAAGGTTAGACGGAGTCGTAGCAAATCGCAAAAGATCGTTACAAACATTCTCACGCCAGGGAAGGTTCTTCCAAAAAAAATCTTCAGACCAAAAGTTTCTCATGACTCAATCAAAACAAGGTGGGTTTCAACTTCCTCAGAAGAAGACAAATTAGGTTGATTCCGATCAAAAGACCATGCAACAAAATGGAGGGTAGGTGAATCTTTCGGAAAGCTCTTATGGAATACGAACAAGATTTCAAATCAAATTGACTGTATCAACAGTGGAGAGCTCTACAAAGAGTTCAAGATTTATAACTGAGGTCAACAGAATGCAAAACGAGAGTCCAAACTCATCGAGATATCTAATGAACAAAGGCAGAGTATACGCATAGGTAGAATGAACCTAAAATCTCACTAATCACGGATAATCCAACGGAGATCAAATTCTAAACTTCTTAGGTACTCCCCAAGATATCCTATGGCCACAATGAGTGCACGTATATGGTGTAAGTATTATCACGTTGATCAGGCATCATAATACTAGCACCACATAACTATGCCTTCATGATGATCATACTTTATCTCGAGTTGAGTAAAACAACCTATCTTAATCCACCTAGTACGTCTACAGTCTCAGGGTCAACGAAACCGAATGTCATAGTCAAGAGGGAAACAATTCTTATACTCGTGGTTAAACACCACAAGACTTCTCATAGGGACAGAGATGGGTAAAACGAAATCAAATAGTGTCGGAAGATTCATAGATACTTATCAAAAGTAAGAGATGAATAACAAAATATATCAAATACGTCATCGTCATGGTGATTCTTAGAATGTCCGAAGAGGCATCAAGATGATTAACAAAAGGATCAGAGGTCAGAGTCGGAATCTGAAGGTAAGGATTAAATAGTGTCAGGAATTTACTATGCAATTCTTAATGCTTTCAAGATTCATTTAGGTTTCAAAACTTAGGTGGTGCAAGGCATAAGCTTTCAATTTCCAAGAGGGATCTCAAGAGGCTTAAACCAAGAGTAGGGTACGAATCAGAGTGATGCGGAAGCAATGATACCTAGACAAATGCCTTATAGTCTACCCATTCCTCACCGGTCAGAACTTAAGCTCCTATAGGGAAATCCTAAAGCAAATTTTCAAAGGTTGTCTTACGAGCGCCTACAGGGAAAGCTTAGTGGTCCTAACTTACACAGGTCAAGGGTAAATGTATTACGAAATCGCAGCCTGTCGCTCTGATACCATAATTGTAACACCCCAACCCGGCAAGGGTAAAGATGTCACGTTAATGGTTTCATATCAGATCAAACAAAGCATACTTCAATAGTAATACAATAAATTTCAAAGGTTACAATTGAAATACTAACATTACAAGGTTAAGAATGAAATAAAACTAATTACTAAGTCTGCAAAAGCAATCCTTCTAATGACTTCTACTTCTGAATAACTATCAAGGTCTTCTAAGTCCAAAAGTCTCTTCACTCATACCCAAACCCGTCGTCCTGCTTATAACCTGCCGCACACGAAAAGAAAACGTGCGGCTGAGCTTAAAAAGCCCAGTGAACAGATATAACGATAATAAACAGAAATAGAGGATAGTACAGAATAACAGAAACAAAGGTCAAACAGATGTAATATGGTTCAAGGGATAAGTCAATGAATAAGTATAAGGGAAAGAGAAAGGGATAGTAATCCACCACGAGCCCAGAAACAGATCATATCATATCGTAACCATAAATCTTCATAATCATATAGAGGGGAGACCTCTCAGATAATCAGATAATATGAGGGGTGTCCTCATTCTTCAAATGGAGTAGCTAGCTCCCAGACATATGTGAAAGGCATGTATTGCACACAGTACCAGTCACCAGAACAGAAATCATATCATATATAGTTAAATCCACTAAACAGAACAGATCTAGGATGCATCCATACGCCCCTACCCAATCACATGCAGACCAAATCAAAGGGACGGTGTAACCAAATCACTAGGGCTACACACTAGTCATGCCAGTGGTGCATCACAGACACGGCCATGTTACCTTCATGGCTAGGGTCACAAATTTTGGCTCGGGTATCAAACTAAGAGTCAGATATCATATCAGATCAGAGGGTCATATCACAAGTTTCAATATCAGAAGTCAATATCAGAAGGTCAACATTAGCAGGCCAATATCAGGAGGTCAAAATCAAGGTTCCATGGTAACAGTTCATTTAAAAAGGTTTCTAATTAAGAGTCCATTTAACTATCTTTTAGATGACGGTTTTCATAAAAATGATCCTTCAGAGTAGTTTTCATAAAATGATATTTCAAAAGGTTTTTCGTAAAGATAGTCTTTTAAACCAGTTTTTTTTTATAAGGGTTAATAAAATCCCAAAATTTGCAGACATCATTTTAAAATAGCTTTTCCTCAAATCATTTCCAGGTCAGAATTAAAAAGGTTTCACAGTTTATGTTCATATCATAGGTCATAACGAAGTGAATCATAGCAAAGGTATCCAATCAGAGGCTAAACAGATCAGAACTTGAAAGAGATCAAAGGAAACCTTACAGAGAAGGTCAGAATATCTGTACCTTATCGAAATGGAAGCAAACAAGTGAATGGACACAAAGGAAGTACGGAGCACTCCTGCTTCGCCAAATCTACATTAATTAGAAGACACTTATTATTTAGCACCCACTGTCATGTTTCGTACATTATGATTACTTTTATAACTTATTTTAATCTTGTAGCATTAGGCTATTCAATTTGTTGTGAAACATTAGAAAACTTCATACTTAAATAATCCCATCAATATACGATTAGTTCATTTGCATACAAATATATTCATTAGTTAATTTATAAAAAAAATGTACTATTAGACTTACCGATAAGTTACATTAAGGAGACTAACATTTATTTAGTTCTGTGTTTTTAAAAAAAAAATTCCTTTTTTTTTTTTATATGGAATTCACGATAAATGACAAGGTGTTTAATCTGCTTTGGAATTGATTATTCGAACATAAGAATCATAATTTTGAGACTAGTCTTATCTTACAACTGTTAGGAATATTTAGAAATTAAATTAGCCCTTATTTGTCAAGATGCTTGGCATTGAATTTATCCATTCTTCTCAAAACATAAACAATCATATCTTTACTAATTGTGTGGTCTTTTAACGTGGCATGGTTAGTTTTATATTCGTAGGACCTTTATAAACAATCCTATCTTATGAGTTTGTGGCCTTTTTATATTTAACAAAACATGACATGATTTTATTAATTCTTCTTCTTGCCATGCATATGTATGTTAGAATATTTACGTGAGGTTTTATAAATTCTTCGCATCTTCCTTTTAAATAACGAAACAAGAATGATCAAGCATGACATGGTTAAGTCTTATACTCGTATACTCTTTTTTATGAAACGAAATCAACATGTGATATAAACATATACACATGAGACAAAGCAAAAGAGCATCAAAACAGTTTTGGTGGAGATACCTTGGGGTCGTATTAAACGAGAGGAAAAGAGAACGAGTACGTATTAAAACCCTACGAACCAACAGCCCTTCGAACCATTGTCCACCAAGATCAAAACCCTTCAAGACTTAGTCGTATCTCCAACTATCAAGAACAAGAGGATCGGTTGGTTGCTTTGCTAGGAACGAACAAGAACACAAGAGACCAAGCCAACACCTATCGAATCGACCACGCGAACAAGACTAATGTCACACCAAGGTCGATCACCTTACCACGATCACAGCACCACTTCGAACAGGAACAACACACGCTTAAACACTTCCTTGAAGCAACACAAGAACTCCCTTTAGCCTTGATTTAAGCTCGAACAGCAGGAAAAAGTAAGGAGCAGCAGGAACAGCAGTCGAACCTTTGGTGGTTGGGAGTTTTAGGGTTTGTGTTATTAGAGAATTTTGTGTGAATACAATGTGTGAGCATGCATGGTTTAAAGGCAGACGTGAGAGAAATAGCCAAAAGGAAATCAGTAACTTTATGGAAAGGAAATCACAAATTTTATGGATATGATTGACAGGAAAAACGTGTACAAGATTTGGTCAATAAAGAAAACGTGTGAATGCATTTTCTAAAAGGAAAACACTAACTTAATGGGGTACAATTGGCAGAGAAAAGAGGGCATGGTTCAATAAAAAAAAAAACAAACGTGTAAAGGTTGATCTTAAAATGGGAACATGCTATTATTATGGAATTGATATCAAACAAATTTTAACGCATGATTATCTTTCTTTTCTTTTCTTTTATTCTAATCGAAATTATTATATGTGTTATCGTAACATGTCGAAATTTTTAGACTAGATATTGAGGATATTTGTTTGTGATTTAATCATAACGTAAGTTTTTATATTAGCTCAATTTTAATAGGTATTTAGGTTTTAATCACTTTAGATTAGTTTCAAATAATATTACTTATATGATTTTACATATATTCCTAAAATTTTAAAATTAGAGGGGTATTTTGGTCATTTCATATTAGGTTAAATTTCGGGGTTTTACAAAGGATATAATGCTTGTGGAATGATAATTTTGCAGATTCCTGGAGATTATAAGTTGGAGATTTAATAAAAACTTTTTATGAAAACAAAACTTTCAAAAATTTCTGGAAATTAAATCTGACGCCGTCAGGTTATAACCCCTGACGCCGTCAGAAATGACCTGACAAAAATTTTCATTTTAAGTTTCCGGAAAATTTCTAGAAAAACCTTTACCTTACTTCCTGGAAATCCTGCAAAACATCATTATGACTCGATACAAGCATTTGACTCAAACAAACACGAATATGTATGCTAATTTATTATTATTACGATTCATGTTAATTTGTGTTCTAGTAAACCGATTTAGATTTCCCTTACACTTATCTTTTGCAAAATACCTTTATATGTAGTTAAGACGAAGTTAAAAACAAAATAAAGCATTTTCACAAATTAGTTTTTAACATGAATCAATAATAATAAAATTTAAACACACATACGGAAACAAATAAAAACAAACAAACAAATAAATAAACACACAAAGCAAATAAAACAAATAAAGCTTGGGTTGCCTCCCAAGAAGCGCTTTTCTTTATTAACGAGTCTTGTAGCTAGACTCAAAGTCACGTACATTACGTGACTCCATCATCGGTCACGGTTCCTAGGCCATTCTCCTTCCCGGTTTTATATTCCGGTCCTAATTTCAAACAATCCTTGTAGAAACCGAATATCCTTTCCATAACATACTCTACTCCTTTACTTCTATCCTCATCATTCCTATAGTAGACCGCTTGCCTGAGCTCCTTCTCAACATTTGACAAGTGTTGGAATTGTTCTATCTTATATGGCATTTGGTAGCTTACTTCATCGGTCTCATCCTTAAATCTAACTATCCCTAAGGAAGGTTCATAAGTCATTCTAGAGACCTCAACAAATGGTTTTCCAAAAACCACTTGAGTCAAGGATGCATCGACTATTGGGCGGATATCTTCTACAATTACAAAGTCGGTGACATAGGTGAAGTTTCCTACATAAACCGATAATCCCTTAACTTTTCCCGTGAAGTTACTCATCCAACCCTTGTCAGGGAGCATCCTATACCCAAGTTGATTTTTCATTATCAAGTTGTAGTGGGCTCTAGTCATGATGTTTATGGGCGATCTAAGGTCGATGTAAGCTTTCCACACATGTAGATGTCCGATGTTGCATGGTATGTTGAGATTAGAAGGGTCGCCTATTTCTATGATTGGTCTACCTAGGAAGTATGGTGTCTCGGGGTCATCGAATAGGTTTGTATGATATGCACGCTCTTCCTTAGTGGGTAGCTTATTGAAGTAGTCCTCATCATTATCTACTTCCTCAATCACACTTGTCCTAACTTCCTTATCAACCTCGACTTTCCTATCCTCATCCTTAGGTTCACTTTCTATCCTACCCTCATTCTTGTCACTTTCTTCCATGCTCCTATCGATTGGTTTAATAGTGACAACGTTGACGAAGTGGACATGTTTGGATGAAGAAGGGTCTTTGACTTGGGGTCCGCTATTTGTGTTCCTAGCGTCCTTATGTGGAGGTGATAACACTTGGTTATGGAGAGCTTTCAACAAGTTGTCAATTTTATTGGTCATCTCAGTTTGTTGTTGATTGAATTCGGTCTCGAATCTAGCTATCCGAGCTTCTTGAGATGCCATAAATTGAGACATCAATCCTTCAAAGTTATTGGTACTACCATTGCCGGAAGGATTGTTGTTGAAAGTACGGTTCGAGTTGGAACCGCTTGATTGGAAACGATTAGGTGGGTTGGAAGAATTGGTTTGTTGCGAGTTTTGGTTTTGTTTCCACCTAAGGTTCGGGTGATTTTTCCATGAGGGGTTGTATGAATCACCATAATGGTTTGGCTCGGGTTTGAAAGTGTACCACTTGTCTCCCGCTCTGTCGGTACGCGAGGATGCGTAGTCCACAAAAGCTTGTTCGGGGAGTTCCATGCAATCACGAGTGTCGTGGGGACCACTACATAATTCACATGAAGAAGTGATTTTGTTCACTTGGCTTGAAGGTTTAGGAGCCTCGTAGGATTTCATGAGAAACTTGACTTGGTCTTCAAGTTCTATGATCCTACGGTCAGAAGTGCTTGAATTGTTCGAAGGCAAAGATATTGCCTTGACCGTTATATTCAAATCACGGGGATCACTCCAACTTTCGTTGTCATAAAGAGCAAGATCCTCTAGGAGAGCCCATGATTGTTCCGCACTTAGATCACGTAGCTTGCCACCGGCCGCTTGGTCAATGGTTTGCCTCGTGGAGAGATTGATATGGTCATAGAAGATTTGGACTTGGAGCCAAAGTTCTATGCCATGGTGAGGGACTTTTTGGAGTAAATCCTTGAATCGAGTCCATGCCTCGTAGAGAGTTTCGCCTTGACGTTGTTGGAACATCAAGATATCATTCCTTAGCTTGGTAGTTCTTCCCGGTGGGAAAAACTGAGCAAGGAAACGAGTGGTGAGATCATCCCAAGAGGTAATGGATCCTGCGGGTTGACGTTCTAGCCACTGACTAGCTTGGTCCCGCAGAGAGAATTGGAAGAGACGCAATCGGGTCGTCTCTCGAGTGGCAACATCAAGGTCTATAGAATCAACGATTTTAAGAAAGTCCTTGAGATGTTGATTAGGATCTTCAGAACGAAGTCCATGGAATGCGCATCCACTTTGCACCAACCGGATGGTGTCGGATCGCAAGGGTGTGATATTGGCTCCTTGAGTGAGCTCAATGGTGTTTCGATAGCCATGGTGGCTAGGACGGGAATACTCTCCTAAAGTACGGGCTCTAGGAGGTGGTTGTGGTTGTTGTGGTGGTGGGTTGTGGGGGTTAAGGATATTACCATCTTCCATGATGTCGGACGGTAATGGTTACGAACAAAGACACGAAGAAAATAGATAGACTAAAGAAAACCTAGAAAAATAAAACAAAAATCTCACTAGAAAGGAATCTAGTGAGTAGACCTAATAGAAATAAAAATTCAACCTAAACAATAACTATTCCCCGGCAACGGCGCCAAAAACTTGATTGCGTGGTTTTGTAACCTTACAACAGGTTTTACCTCTCGAGGGATCTCAAGAGGCTTACAACCCCACCAGGCAGTGTACCTGACCGATGTAGTATAGTGTAGTGGTAAGTACGGGGGATTGATCGTTCTCCACAGGGAATAGTGTTCGTTAGGTATGAAAGGCTACTCTAATTAGGTCTAAGGGTTGAGGAAGATTCTTTTTATGTTTTTATATTTTTATGAAAGCAAGTAAAATCTCGGTTTTGAAGGAGTGGGCGGAATTAGTTGCTAGTCAACTAACCCAATTTACTACGAATGCAAATAAAATAAAATAACAAAAATGAAATGTGGTGAGAAACTTATGTGTAGAGAAATGTGTTTACTTAGATTTCCTTACTCCCTAACTATCTTTTACCGGTTAATTAGTGTGTATTAGTCGCGTGGATGACGGGTGTATTCCTTAATACCATTCGTGGGGTGGCGTACTTACTTCCCCAAACTCTACAAGCTCCTACTTCACTCCTATGTCGAGCCGGCTAGGAAGCTCCTAACATGGGATCACTAGAATTCGCTTGTGCATTAAATACAACCATAAAAACCTTTAGTACGCGTTTGGTTCATGTTTCTTAAGACGTTCAAGCAAGTTACCAAATAGGAAGTTAGCCAGTTTTCTTAAGCCTAACATAGATAAACAATCATCCAATACAACTAACAACACACTAACAACCAATAATCAATAGCTAGGTTTCATTAGATCTAAGCAAACACAAGATAAAATTAGCCTAACATGTTAAACAAAAGACAAGCATAAGATAGAATCAAACAACACATAGACATATTGAATGATTAATTGATAACTTATCTTTCAATGAAACATGGAAGATCTCAAGGCAAAAAGCCCTGAAAAAGTAGCTAAAATCGTCTTAGGGTTTTATCCCAAAATTCCACACACTAAGCTCTCCTTTCATGACAAAAGATTAGAAAACTATATATAGATTTTTGGATCTGACGGCGTCACCTTATGCATTGTGACGCCGTCACCTCGCCGCTTTTAGGGTTCCCGGGTGACCTTCTTGACGCCGTCCCTCTTTAGCTCTTCAAAAATCCATTCTGGCCTATCAAGGCTTGACGCCGTCTAACCCTGAACGTGACGCCGTCCCCTTATGATTTAAGCCGTGACGCCCTTGATTTAGTTAAAGCGTGACGCCGTCAGAATTCTCATGCTAACTCACTGGCCCGTCATGAGTAAATTTCACATCCAATTTTTCTTGCCAAGGCATGACGCCGTCCCATGTTAATTGTGACGCCGTCAAGAGTAACTTTTAGCCGATTCTTGAGACTTTGTCGTTTTCTTCACTTTAATGCTCCAAAAATGTCCAAAATGCCTCCTTTTCCAGATTTCTCCTCAAAAGTACCTAAAATGACAAAAGGAACGATTTAGGGCAATATTTGATCAAATAAATACGATTTCGGGCTTAAATGACCCCTTAAAAGCGGTACACTTTTCGCCTCATCAGGCCTCTACAAGTTCAAATCAATATCCAAGACCTCAGGAAAGTTGGAATAGGTCTAAAGATATAGAACTTGTCAACATAATTGGAGAGCCCACTGAAGGAATGCTTACTAGAAGCATGGCTGCTAAACTTAAGGCAGCCTTAGCCAATGAATGTCTATTTGTGGACTTCATCTCCAATATTGAACCTAAGAGTGTCAAAGAAGCACTGAAACATCCTAGTTGGATTCAGGCTATGCATGATGAACCTGAACAATTTGACAGAAACAAGGTAATGACCTTGGTCAAATGTCCTTAGGATGTTTTCATCATTGGCATGAAATGGGTATTCAAGAACAAAACTTATGAAAATGGCATAGTCATTAAGAACAAGGCCAGACTTGTTGCCAAAGGTTATAATCAACAAGAAGGCATTGACTATGAGGAAACATTTGCACCTGTTGCAAGAATGGAAGCCATCAGAATCTTCCTTGCATATGCAACCTACATGAACTTCAAAGTATATCAAATGGATGTAAAAAGTGCCTTCCTCAATGGAACACTGAAAGAAGAAGTTTATGTTCAACAACCTCCTGGATTTAAAGTAGTGAGTTTCCTGACTATGTCTGCAAGCTTGACAAAGCCCTTTATGGACTGAAACAAGCTCCTAGGGCATGATATGAAACTCTTTCAGCCTTTCTCATCCAAAAAACTTTGTCAGATGAAAGATAGACAACACCCTGTTTATCTATAGGACAAAAGAAGACGTCATTCTTGTTCAAGTGTATGTGGATGACATCATATTTGGCTCAACAAATTACAAACTTTGCAAACAGTTTGAAAAACTGATGACAAAGAAATTTGAAATGAATATGATGGGAGAACTCACTTACTTCCTTGGAGTACAAATCAAGCAAACTGATAAGGGAACCTCCATCAGTCAAGAAAAGTACACTAGAAGCCTACTGAAAAAGTATGAACTCAGTGACTGTGCTTCGGTGAAAACTCCAATGGTTCCCCCAAACAATCTAGGTCCTGACCTTGCTGGAAAACCAGTAAATCAAACTCTATTTAGGGGTATGATTAGGTCACTGATGTACCTACTTGCATCAAGGCCTGACATCTAATTTTCAGTCTGTCTATGTGCCAGATATCATTCTGACCCAATAGAATCACATCTCACTGCTATAAAAAGGATCATCAGGTACCTGAAAGGTACTCCAAATCTTGGATTGTACTACCCTAAATGTTCAGGTTTTGATCTCAAAGGGTAATCAGACTCTGACTATGCAGGCTGCAACATGGATAGGAAAAGTACTTCAGGCTCCTACCAATTCCTTGGTAGTAAACTAGTCTGTTGGAGTGCTAAGAAACAACAATCAGTAGCCGTTTCCTCAGCTGAGACTGAATATGTTGCAGCAGCTAGTTGTTGTGCAAATGTGCTATGGATAAAAAGTCAACTCAGTGACTATGAAATCCATTACAAGATGGTACCCATCTTCTGTGACAACACAAGTGCCATTGCTATCTCAAACAATCTTGTTCTTCATCAGAGAACCAAGCATATTGATATCAGATATCATTTCATCAGGGACCATGTCATGAGTGGTGACATTGAATTACACTTCATCCCCACTGAATATCAGCTAGCTGATATATTCACTAAACCATTGGATGAACCAACTTTCACAAGACTGAAAGCTGAATTGGGGATGTTGGATATTGAAAACTAGTCCACTGACTAAACATATCCAACTAAGTGTAAATAATGGTAACCATTGGTCCTTGACTCAACAAATCTCTCAGTGGATGAGCATCATATGTCTCACTGAATAACCTTCCCTAAACACCCTCACACTGAATGAAAAGTCATTCAGGGGCCTCAAGACATCAACAAATGACATTCAATGCAAAACTAAATGCTCTAAGTATTTAGTTAGTAAATGTCCGAGGTTGGTAACTGAACACGTATTTAATATAGGAATATATGTTCTTTTACCTTCTGGCATCCACATCTTAGGCTCCCACGTCATCACCACATATCCCACTTGGCATTAAATGCCTCTACTCACAAGTAATATCTTCTGATATTATATGTGGTGATGTCACACTACAAAATGCACTTTTTTAGAACAACGCAACTGTTCACCTTGACAGTTGCGCAAAACCCGGGTAGTGGATTGGTGGCATTTAATGCGGATATCAAAACGGTTATACAAAATAGTTTTCAAATTTTTTAATGAATTTCGCAAATTTGCAAAAACCACCCCTCTCCACTTCCCTATAAATACACCCACAAAATATTAACGCACACACGCTTTGAATTATTAATCAAACTCTAGCAATTTCTCTCAAAACTTGTGTGTGTTTTCGTCTTATACCCAGACCTTTTCTTTAAAATCAAAACTTTTCCCTTAAAATGGCTACATCTAAGGCTATTACCTACGCTCCAAATTTGGAATTCCAACTGGAAAGCGTAGACATGAACAAAAACAATGTCATAGGGAACTTTGCCTATCCGGAAAATTTTCCCGTTTATAAGGATATGGTGAAGTACCTTCAAAACTGTTTTCTCTCTATGGCATTTACAAAGACACCCTCAGTCATTTACAATGACTACTTGAGGGAGTTCTGGTGTACAGCAGTGGTCACCAACCCTGATGTCACCAAGGACTCTATCATTCAGTTCTCAGTAAACAATGGGATGAAAACCCTCTCCCTTGATTACAAAACCTTCATCCAAGCCATAGGCCTTGATTTCACTGAGACGTTTGCCCCTCAACCCACTGATAGTGAAGTAAAGGCCGAATTGCTTTTACTTGGGCCACATGACAAACAACACCCTGATGTGGCCCTAGGGACTCTATTGGCCAAAGCCCCCATAATAAAAACATGGTTTTCTGCCGTTTGGAGGATACTGATGAATTTTGTCATTCAAGTCCTAGGTGGGAACAAATCCTCCACGGAGCAATTGAACACTGCTCAACAAATGATAGTGTTCAGTTTCCTAGAGGGTAGAAAAATTGATGTTGGAGAAATTATCTTCAGGGACCTCATAGTCAAGCTCTCAGGGAAATCCAGGCAGAGACACATGTCTTACCCTAGGTTTATTTCCTGTGTGCTCTAAGACTTATTGGGCTCTGAGTATGTTAGGCCAAATATACAGGGATCTATCCCTGATGTCTTACACAAGGCCAACTACTCAAGAGACCCCACTGAGATCACACAAATCACCCTGACCACCTATATGTTGATGGTCATTCAGGGTGCTGATGCTATATCACCAGTGCCTTCTCCTTCCAATAAGGAGAAGAAGAAAAAGAAGAAGGGGTCCAGGAAGGTGGTTCAACCTAAACCACTCGACACTGATACCTCTACTTCACAACCTGAGAAAAGAAAGCACAAAAAGGCCCAGCCTACTGAGACACCCATTGAGGAGGCCAGTACTCAATTGACCAAAGAACAAATGCCAACAGAGGGCACTGAGAAATCACACTCAGTGTCCTCGGGCAAACCCTCTCCTAAAGACTCTGCTGACATAAACAAGTCAGTGGAGTCAGGAACCATTCAACAATCACTTCCCGATGAAGGCATTAGTACATCACAACCTTTCTCTGAGGAAGAAAAGGGTCCTGAATCCTCAGTAGAGTAGCACTACTCTATCGAGAAGGGGACCCACACCCTCTCACATCCTGCTTACGGCTCTGATAAATCACAGTCAGAGTCTCAGGGAGGACTGGTCCCTATATCTTCATTAGGGCAGCACAACCTTGGTGGAAAGGGGGACCTCAACATTTCACATCCTGCTTATGACTCTGATAAATCACAATTAGAGTCTCAGGGAGTACCGGTCCCTGTATCTTCATTAGGGTAGCACAACCTTGGTGGAAAGGGGGACCTTAACATCTCATTTTCTAGTAATGGTACTGGCTCAAACCAACCAGTCCCTGAAGGAACCTCAGGGGACAAAGACTCAAAGGGCATGCAACCACCCGCTGATATGGAACCTACACCCCCTCACGGCGTTGCGCGTAACTTGGGAACTGACTTCGCGGACCAAGCAGAGACAACCCACTCTGTTCTCCTGGAGGGGTCAGGATCTGGCCAAAACAAAGGCAAGCCCTCTTCTGAGGGGGAGCTAGATATAACCTTAGCTCCTACTCTGACAGATATCCAAAGGCTCATTGATGAAGAATCAGAGGAGGAGCTAGTGGACTTTGCAGATGATGAACTATTTTCGGCTGGGGATGCCATTGATACTGATAAACAACTCACTTATGGGTCCCCTTAGAATACTCAACCAAAAGCTTCATCCCCTCCTCAAGAAGTTAACTCCCCTAAACCTGAACAACAATCTCACTCACCCCCACCTGAAGATCAACCCAACACACCATCATCATCATCATCCTCATCTCATCACACGTCAGGCTCCTCAGACTCTACTGCTGCAATTCTTGCCTACTTGTAAAAGTATGATGATGTGCTACCACTCACTGAAAGGCAGCTGGTCAAGTTCCTCAGGAAATCCAACACTGCCCTCTTCAATGAGCTAATCACTGAGCAATGGGATCAACTCACTGAAGCAGCGGCCTCTTACGTTGACTTTAGGGCGGCTGTTAAAGGGTCACAGGGTCATCTTCAAAAAGTCACTGCTTCTACTGACCAACATGTCAGTGACTTAAAGGCCTTCATTGAGAAACTGGGTCTTGATCAAAGGACACAATTTAACAATTTGCTTCAGTATCTCAGTGCCATTCAAGAAGAATTCAATGATGACCCAGTTCTCATCACCAAGCTGACTGAGTTCATGGATTCACACAAGACCACCTCCTCCAACATTAGTGAACTCCTCAGGCTTCTCAAGGAGGTGGATCTTGCTACACTCATGTCTCAGCAGTAAGCCCTTCAAAAGTCAGTCACTGATACCCAAGGCTGCCTGACCAAGATCTCCATAGCCTTTGACCAGCTCTCTAACAAACATAATGAGCTGGTCAACCACTACACCACCAAGGTCACCCAGCTTTTTGAGGCTCAGGTCACCATGACTGATGACATCTCCTCCCTGAAGATAGATACCTCCGAAAACAAGGGCATGGTCTCCGCCATCCTGAAGCTTCTTCAGTCTCCTCCAGCTTACCCTGCTCCTCAATCAACAGATGCATCCACTGAAGCTCCAGCATCTATTGAGGGGGAGAAACCTACCACTGATGAACCAGTTCCTGAACAAATGACTGGAATTATCACTGAAGCCGTCCCCCTTCAAAGCTTCATGCCAGGAACTACAACATCTTCAACACTGGTTGTTGCCACAACTCCTATTCCAACTGAAGCAACAACAACCACAGCATTCCCTGAATCCTCCTTTAGTACATCCCCACCCACTGACAAAGGGAAGGGAATCATGGAGACTGAAGATTCACCTCCCAAACTGGTTAAGGCTCCAAGAGAAGTGCGTCCTAACCCTGATGTACCAGTGCTTATGGAAGTCATCTTGCATAATGGGAAAATCTTTAGGGGAAACAACGAAGAAGTAGTTGCTGTCTTGGAAGAAGAGGATAGGATCAAGGCTGAATTGCATAGTAAGCCTGTTATCACTGAAGTAGCCAAGGAAGTTATCAAAGAGACTGAGCAGAACATCAGGGGGGGACAGTTCCTTAAACTTCAAGCTGACCTAATCAAAGAACACAACCTGAAGGTCAAGGTGAACACTGAAAGGAAAAAAAGGAACTATGAGGGGTATGTCTGGACCATGACAAAGACCAAGGGTGAAGGTCCCATCACTGACATGATTATTCATGCAAACACTGATCCTCTAGCCATAACTGTTCAAAGAGGACCAAGGAATTCTGAGAAGAATGCTCCTTTCAAGTTCTCAGAATATGGGATCAAGGAATGGGACATGATGGGACCCATCCTGAAGAAGAAGAAAAAGAAGAACAAGTGTGTCCCTCACCTTCTGGCTACCCTAACAAACAAGTATGAGGAACTAGAAAGGGTAGCCAAAAGTTTAGGAATCGACCATCAGAAGGCAATTGCTTCTCAGGGACTAACAATTCCTGAACCAACTCAGAGCACAAGGAGGAAGAGGAAAGCAATAAGTCTGGAACCTGAAGAATTCATTGATGAACTTCACTGCAACAGAACTCCCGCTGAAAGTGTCAAGTTCATCCCCAGCAAGGTGATCAAGAACCCTGAGTTTGGTATCTTCTTCGTTGATGAATTTGGTCAACAAGCCTTCCAAAGAGTCAGTGACATTCACTTGGTGGAAACCACAACCCTACTGGCCTACAAGCTGATGGCACTCCACATGAAGAGTCCTGAGAATGATGAGTTCATAAGACTAATGGAAAAGATGATGAGTGAGAGACCCGACAAGCAGGTGTTGGTGTCTAAGAAAGCAAAACTGGAAATCATGAGAATTAAGGAAGTATGAGTACTTAACCCTGAGTATTTTGTTTAGATGATAGGACTAATGTAATATTGATGAATAAGATGATGGCCCATGTTTATTAAATCAGTGTCCTTAATCGCTTTATAGTATCTTTAGTGTAAGAAGAAGCCCAATTGCTCACTTACACTGATCAAACACTTAGGCTAGATTTATATCTAAATAGGGGGGATTGTTGGGTCCATTCAGTACCCAAGCTTCCTTAAACAAGGATTTGAATACAAATTAATCTAAGTGTCATATATCCTTGAACGTTCTCAGGTCACTGAGTGAAAAATCACTTAGTGAGTTATCTTCAAGATGCCTAGGACGAGTCTAAGAAGAAGGATTCTCCATTCAATGAGGCGGAACTCCCTGAATGGCACCTAAGCCAAAGAAGAAGATAATGGGTTCAGTGAGCGATGACAATAACTCACTGAACCCCAGTCTCCTCAACAACCATGAAGAATGAAGACTGAATACTGAAGACCAAAGACTGAAGAACTTAAATACTAAAAGAAAGGCGGGACAAGGCGGGAAGGTTTGAACTGACTTAGAGAAGTCCTTATCACTCTAAGGTCAAACTTTTCCTGAAAGGCTTCATAAAAAGAACAGTGTCATCACTGTTACTTAGAAAGCGCTATTGTCCTATACCCAAAATAGGTTCTTGTAATAGTGACAAAATACATCAGTAATTTTGTCCTGATTAGCTTAGGTCATCTTTTGTCTTGTAATTAACGGTTGCACTTTTTACTTGTCTATAAATAGGATCATAATTTGGAGTAAAAGGGACAAGTTTGTGCAATTAATGCTTAGACATTCACAAACCACTTTTACTCCTCCAAAGAGCAACCTTGTCCCTGAGATAGCTCATTGGTTCCTGATAGTTGCCACTTAAGCTTAGCTTAAGTTTAGAAAGGAGACAATACCATACTTGTCATTTCAATCCCAAGTGTTTTTTCCGCAAACACTTGGTTATAGATTCTTTTGATTAACTTCTAATAAGAATTTAAACGTTAAAAAACTCATGTCTTTATCCTTTATGTTTTTACTTATTTGTCCAGTTAATCAATACATTACTAAGCTATGGAACACGGTTAGTTTAACTTTGTAGTTAATATTAACCGTGTAATGAGAACAACAATGGACATTTCAAAATTTGTTTCATTAATCTAGCAAAAGCATTTGAATATTTTTTGTTTGTTGACGCAAAAATAATGTCATCAACATAGATTTGAACAATTAAAATGTCCTCCCCGTGTTTTTGAATAAACAAAGTTGGATCAACTGAACCTTTAGTAAAATGATTGGCAAGCAAGAAAGCAGTTAGTTTATCTTAGCATGCCCTTGGGGCTTGTTTAAGTCCGTAAAGGGCCTTCTTGAGTCTGTACACATGATTGGGATGCTCTGGATCGACGAATCCTTCTGGTTAACTAACATATACTTCCTCACGTAATTGACCATTCAGAAATGCCGTTTTCACATCCAATTGATAAACAACCATATTCTTGTGTGCATAGATAAACAACCATATTCTTGTGTGCAGCGTGTGCCAGAAAGATACGGACAGCCTCAAGTCTAGCAACTGGAGCAAAGGACTCTTCAAAATCAATTCCTTCTTGCTAAGTGAATCCTTTAGCTACCAGGCGTGATTTGTTACGAATCACTGTGCCTTCTGCATCTAACTTGTTTTTCCAAATCCACTTCAGTTCGATGACATAGACCCCATCTGGTCTTTCAACTAACTCCCACACTTCTAGTCTTTTAAATTGGTCAAGTTCTTCTTGCATGGACTCAATCCAGTTGTCGTATGTTAGTGCGTCTTTGATGTTTTTGGGTTCATCTTGACAGACTGTGAGTGCATAAATGCAGTTTTCAGCATCGGTGTGAAGTTTTCGTCTTATCATAACTGGAGTTGAGGGATTGCCAATGATGTTTACTAAGGTGTGTTCTTTAGTCCAATGATGTGTTGAAGGGTGATGTTGATAGAACGTATGCAGATTAGACGGGTCCAAATTGCGTGCGGATGACTCTGCAATATCAGGAACGGTTGGAATTGGTGCAAATGGATTAAAGAACGCATTTGGTTCATAATCTGCAGGTTCGGGTACTGATTGTTGTTGAAGATCTTCAGCTGCATTGTCAGTGTTGGAAGCGGTTTGTTCTGCTGTTGATGGAGATTCAATTGGAGGTGCATCTGTAGCAACTGTTGTTGTTGTAGTAGCAGGTGTATTAGGTATTGGATTATTATTAGGTTGTACTGCGAAAATTGGTGATACATCTGGTGCACGACATGCAAAAGAATCATCAAACAGTTGAGCAAACAAGGTTTTCAATTCTTTACGGTTAAGTGAAAGTGGTGCAGTTGATTGATATGGAAAATTTAGACGGTTGGTTGCGAGTCCTAAGCTATTTTGCTCAGAAGCCATTTCTGTAAGCTCATCGAAATTAGCATGAATAGTCTCCTGAATTTCTCTAGTACGAAAATTCCAGATTCGAAAACCTTTGGAGTTCTCACAATATCCAATGAAGATACCAATGTCAGCCTTTGCCTTGAGTTTTCCAAATTCATCACGATCATTATTTGGATAGCAAAGAGCACCAAATACATGAAAGTATTGAATATTTGGTTTGCGGTTGTGAACAGTCTCATAAGGAGTTTTGTGATGCCGTTTGATGATCATACAACGGTTTTGGGTATAACATGAAGTTGATACAGCTTCTGCCCATAAGTAATCTGGTAATTGAGCATTGATTAGCATCATTCTTGCAGCTTCCACTAACGTCCTGTTGCGTCTTTCGACAACCCCATTCTGTTCTGGACTTCTTGCAATGGATGTTTGATGTTCAATTCCCACTTTCTTAAAATAAGATCGAAGAGTTTGATTTTTGAATTCAGTTCCGTTGTCTGTTCTAACTTTTCTGACCGTATTACGAATTTGAACTTGAATTTTTGTGAGAAAGGTGATGATCATTGAAGGTGCTTGATCTTTGCTTCGGAGAAAAGAGATTCAAGTCCATCTGGAGTAGTCATCGACAATTACTAGAATGTAGCGTTTACCATTTATCGTTTGAACACGCATAGGGCCACACAAATCCATATGAAGTAGTTGAAGAACGTGATCTGTATTGTGTTCTATTTTTGAAGGGAAATGTACACGAATACTTTTTCCTTGTTCACAAGCTGGACATAAGTGATCTTTTGAATATCGAAACCGTGGAAGACCATCGACTAGATTGTGATGTGCAAGTTCAGTCATGGTTTTAAAATTTAGATGAGACAGTCATTTGTACCATAACCATGATTTTGTCGAATGTGCTTTGGTGAGCAGACATATAGGAGAAGAAGCAATCATATCAGACATTGAGATGGTATAAAGACTAGTTCCACAAGTTCCCGACATTAGATCATTTCCTTGTAAGTCACAAACGAAACAAGTTTTCTCCCGAAATGCTACTTCCAAATCCCCATCACAAAATTGACCGACTGAGAAAAGGTTGTGACCAAGGCCTTCGACATAATAGACACGAGTAATTTCGATGTTGCCATTGACATAATCTCCATAGCCCATGATAGCAGCGAAATGATCATTCCTGAATCTGACAGTGCCGATGAACTTTGCAACAAAGTTTACTAACAGTTTGAGATTGCCTGTCATATGTCGTGTACAGCCGCTATCAACAATCCATAGAACAATTTGTACCTCCTGCATCACACGAAGACGACAAAGATGGAGTGATGGTAACGGTAGAACCCAGAGAATTTGTGGGTTCCATTGGGTTAGTAACACAGCTATTAATAACTTTAGGCAGCCATGTAAAACTAGGTTTCCTTTGTAACCAATGTTGCCATGTCCAATTAGTTTTAGCTTTCTTCTTAGTGAATTCGCTAGGTGATAGGATTGTCATAGGAGTTATTTTTGTTAGGTCCTATATTAACTGTACCACAAGCAATACAATACGTATAACAAGTAATATATGAGAGAATAAGAGAATAAGATGAAGAGAATGGCCGATCTTATATCACATGAAATAGTAGCAATAGTTCGGTACAATGTGAAATAAAACCAACAAGAAATAAGAGTTACATGCATGGGTAATTATAGGCAAAGTGTTAGGGCAACACTTGCCTTAATCTTCTAGAAACAATAGCCTATAACTCACAGCCCATTGGGCTTCTACATAGGCCGTGAGGATGAATCTAACTTAAAGCCCATAAGCAATCTTACCTAATGACCAACACTTGATTACATGTAAAATGTGTTCCCGACAATCTCCCCCTAAGGATTGGTCATCAAGGTTGCTTGACGTCTTTTTTGCTTCTTTGGCTTTGACGTCTTTAGAATCTTTGTTCTTTGTTCTTGTTGTAAGTGATATGGTAATGTCTTGATCTGCCTTCCACCAACGTTCTTTAATCACGATGTCTTTACGTCTTTTCCACCATGCTCAAACTTCTTTTGACTTTTGATCTTCATACTTTAAGTAGTTCTCACTTCGTTAGGTTCAATCTTTGACTTTTGAAAGGTTATTTTGCCTTGATCTTAGACTTTCTTTGACTTCTTTGAACTTTTGTTATTCCTTAGTCTTTGCGAGAACTTTTCTTTGTGATATTTGCATGAGCATGATGGAAATGGTGGTGGTGGAACTCCTGGTCTCCATAAGTACCTGCAATTAAACAGTTAGCGGTAAATCATCCAGCACTTATAGGTTTGGACTTCGAGATCGTCAACAGCATAATGTGAAGACTTTCTCTAATCCTTGCCAAGGCCGTTCCTGAACCGGATGCCCCCGAGAGAGCTAACTCAGATACACCGAAGTGTATCAACGATTCAGGTGAGCCGCTGAAGTATACCGAAGTATCACTCCACGACTGTAGACCGTTTGGAGCCACCATGAACACTAAGCGTAATCCAAAAGGGATTACCGAAGTGACCTACTGTCAGGGCTGTTTGATGTTGACCCTAGCAGGAATTTCCATTCAATAACTGAGAATCACAATTTGTGAATTCTCTCATGAATGTTCTAGGCAAATTACTAAGATCTGCGTAGGATTCTTGTAATTTACAACTGGTGTCCTTATTGGTTTTTAGTCATCGGAGGCATGGAGCAGAGTGCCTCCTTTTCAATATCAACTCATCTCGGAATGAGAGGTCGATAGATAATGAAGGGTTCTCCGTGAGAAATGAAACAAGTGTCTTTTGAGAGACACCTGAGTGGCTAGAAGGTTTAGTGCAGTGCGTCACTAGGTCCATGACGGCTTAGTCTTCAATACCGGTGTCACCGTCGTAATAACCAGTAGCATATGAGTTGAACCCGGTTTTTGCCCTAAGGTTGACCATATGTAAGGCTATTTCTTTTCACCCTTTACTTTACTTTTTTTTTTAATTCTTTAACCCCTTCTTTCTCCTTTCATTTCTTTACTCCTTTTTCAATCATACCTAGGACTTTCTAGTTCTAAACTATTGGTATTGTCCATGGGTAGATCCCTCCGACTCTGGCGGATCATAGGACGATTTCCTAACCTTAGTCACCTTATATCTCCATGACTATCCTATGTTTGCCATAAAATCAATTATTTGAAAAATCTCTCAAAGTGTTTATGAGTGTAAAACTTATATTGTTTACACATTGAGAGTTTTTCATTTTTTCAGAAATACTCCCTCTTAACATGTGCTCATAAGTGTTTAAAGTAAATTTGCACATGTCGGGTAGAGTCAGCACTTTTAGAATTGATTGATTTTCAGTGAATATGACCGTTGCGAGACACGTTTACATCACTAGTTAAACTAGCTTGAAATTATTACCCGTCCAGGTCATATTCAAAGAAGAATCTCTCGAAATCGGTACACTCTACTCAGACAAGTCCTTTGCGAGACACGTTTACATCACTGGATAAATCAGCTTGAAATTATTACCCGTCCAGGACATGTCTTTTCGGTTAATGACATTTGATATTCGTCAATTCGAGGGTACAATCTGAGTCGAGCTCATGCGAGATTTCATCTTTTCAATTACCATATTTTAATCACATACTTATTTTCCCCCTCAAAAATAGCATATTCATATTGTTTTTGGAAAACTTTTTGATTAAAATATGCTTTTTGAGGTTTATGGGAAGAATTCCATCAAGAACATTTGTGTTTTGAACAAAGATGTTTGTTTCAAGTACTCCCCCTTAACAAAGGAATACTTGTTCTTTTGAGCAGAATTTTCAAAAACTTAGAAAATCCTGATTAATTCTACTCAAAAGTAAGAAGCTTTCGCTCTTTATATTAGGATTGAGGCACTGAAGCGTACCTCAGGGTCCTTTCTTTACAAGATCGGGTTGTGCACTATTATCTGTGCGCAAGCCATAATAAACAATCACACAAGCAAGTTATATAAATCAACAATGTATCCAACTCTTACATCATTCCGTGATTCTGAAGGCAGTGTAAACTGGATCAGGTCTTTGAAAATTCCTGATCGGGAATGATGGCCTTCCTCCAACATAACTTTCAAGCCTCCTCATTTGATCTCTATGAAACAGCCTTCTCTCGATCTTCAAAATAAATTGACGAACTTCTCTAAATTGAGAAGCTGTCCACCTGCTGGTCTTGTATAACTCCCGATCTCGTACTCGTATTACCAACCCATCACGAACTTTCTTGAGCGTGTGGTCCCAGAACTTGTGAACCTCTTTGTACCCCATGAAGCAGTTGATTGTAAGATCACTCTTGTAAACAAACTCGAAAGTTGGTTCTTTCTTTATGGTGTATTGGGGTTCTTGGTTGATCTCAGGAAGAAATAGAACTGGCGCGGTTAGATTAATCTTCCTTTGATAGCTCTCGACCCTAAGCTGCAAGTCTTCTACGCGTTCTTGTATAATCTTCCTTCTGATGAAGTGTAGTATTGATGTGCTGAACGCGTAATTCAGATCAGTAGAGAAGTGTTGCATTTTCCCTTGAACCTTGATTAGATACATGTCTTCAAGGTCATTGAGGTTCAAGTCTGGGAAATCTGCTTCTGAAAATGTTTAGATTTGCTGATCGTGTCTTCTAACATTTATTTCAGTTAAGAAGGTATAATCATACCTCCTTTCTGCTTCTATACTGACTACAGCAAGTATCCTGAGGTCACTTATCACTGGAGTTGAAGACTTCTTTGTGAGCTTACTTTTGTACCATGTCTTCCTCTTCTCAAACCAGTGATAAATACCTAGTTGCGCATCTTGATCATACTGCACTCTGTTTGTAACGAAGAGTCTTGTAGCAGTTTCTTCGATGGCTGGTTGTGGGTAGCTTGCTACAGGAATCAAGGTTATGGAGGTTGCGTATTTGGGTTGACATTTGATACCGTATACGAGGAGTTCGAGATCGTTGTTGAAGAAGAACTTATAAGAAACAGCAGGTTGATCGGAAACTCTAATCACTGGCAAGGGCTTCGTCCAATCCGTAATGTGTGGTTGGTTGGGTTGAGAAGTGCTATCAACCACATGCACATCCAGATTAGTCCAGCTGAAATCACTAGATATTGCTCGTGCAATATTCTCCAGATGATATTCTGGTCCAGCTGCGCTGGAAGACCTATCTTTAAGCAAATTGAAGGCTTCATTCTTGATACGACGAAGTTCTCCTTTAGTTATCTTCTTGATGCGTTGGTCACGTTTGAGTTTTTGCGTGAACTCAAGCGTGCTACCTTCGATCATGGAGTCTTCGTCTACATGAGGTTGAGCACTTACAAGCTGATCGAACCATTCATTCCTTTTTGTCGTATCTTCATCTAGCTAGGAGACAACAGTTGGTCTTTTGGAAGTTGTCTTCTTGCCAGATTTAGATGTTGTTGCTTTTGTCTTGGGAGGTAAAGCTGGTTGATCTTGGTGTTGTTGAAATTTCAAATTCCTCAGTTGCAGTGAACTCAAACTGATGCTCCATTGTTGTAGGTCTGGAGCCTGAAGCCGTGGGTGGTTGAGTGGCTGTAATGGTTGCTGAAGGTCCGACTGGTTCTTTAAATTGTGAAGAAGACCCGCCAACACCCTTTTGTTACTTTGCTTGTGTGTTTGGATCTGGGTCTTCGTCCTCTCTTGGACGTTTACCTTTATCGGCCTCAGCTTTGCACGACTCCTTCTCAATATTTGCCTTTATAGCCTCAGTGATGGCTATTTCCTCAGGAGTTGGTGAGGTAAGACTTGTTAATCTTTCAAAGAGTTTGATTTAGAGCTCTTCAAGAGTTGGTTCTTTAGGCTGCGTCGGCTAGGATTGAAAGACAAGTGGAACCGTAGCCACAATATTTTTGACTATTTCTTCGATGTTTGGATCAAGATACTCTTCTACCTTCTTGGATGCAATCTTAGACAAGTACTTCTTGACGTACTCTTTAGTGTTGCCCTTGATCGCAATGAGCATTCTTTCTTGAACATCATCGGTAAGGAACTCATCGACACGAGCTTTGGTGTTTTACAGCTCGTTCACTTGTCCGACAAGGCCAGTGACCATATTGGTTAAGGTTTCGACTTGGTCACGTAGCTGGTCATCTTTCTTGGCACGTGCCAGCTTTGCAGCCTTTTTTACCCTTTCAGACGCTTGGGAGATTAGATCATCCCTTTTCAGCCTAGTTATCTTCTTTGTTTTCTTGCTTGTCTTGATTGTTGTTGCTTTTGTTGTTGCTTTTGTTGATGGTTGTGAAGTGTGTGTAGATGATTCATGAGGTTGTTGAACTTTGGGTTGAGAAGCTTCCTGAGATACTGGAGGTGATTCATGGAAAATTGGTGGAGAATGTAGAGGAGTGGTTGGTGGTGTTTGAATATAACGGTCGGCTTCCTTTACCTCAGCCAACCTTTCTTCTTCCTCCCTTTTCTTTTCCAATTCCAGCTCTGCAGCAGCTTTATTGATCTCTTCCTCATCACTAAACATCTTCTCTGTCTCATCATCCTTATCCATGTCAAAGTCCTTCGCCTGTTCATCCTCATTCTTTTCCTCGTCATTACCGGGTTGATTAACCGGATCAGGACGAGGTGGAGTAAACCCAGACCCACCGGGTTGATTAACCGGATCAGGACGAGGTGGAGTAACTTCTTTTACTTCCCCAGATCCACCGGGTTGATTAACCGGATTGACATAGGTCTTGTCTTCACCAAAGTATTTGGCTAATTCCGATTCCATTCTCATTTGTTCTTCAAGCATCATCTGCCTCCGCCTTTTCTGATCAGCTTTATAAGACTCACGGCTCTCTTCTAAAGTAATCTGTGTAGCTATTTCCTCCTTATAGATTGTTGGTTCTTCATCGGTCTCCGTTTTTGAAATGGATCCCTCTTCCTCAACAATCTTTTCTTCTTCTGGTTCGGGCTTAGCAATCTTAGCCGGAACTCTCCTCTTGATGTAATTAGGAGCAGCTGGCTTGATCTTCTTAGATGTGCTAGAAGTGCTTCCTGACTTGCTTTCTTCCTTTGACCGAGTCCTAGCTGGAGCAGGCTCATCATCGTACTTGCAGAAGCCGACGTGTCCCTTATTGAATGCTCTATCATAGCTTTTGTATGCTTTTGTTTGCTTGATCTTGTCTGTCAGCAGAGCTTCAGGTAGTCTCATCCCTTGTTTACGTGTGCTTCCTTCAGGGATGTAGACTGAGCTAATGGTCTTGTCCATAGCAAATAGGTGCATTTCTCGGTCTTTAAGACGTTGAGGGATGTCAGTGTTGTCGTCAAGTAGATGACAGATGATAAGCTTGGTGTATCGAACAAATGGAATTTTGGTGAGAGGTTTGCTGTAGTGACTTTGAATTTGGTAGACAATGTCCTCCCAGATAAGTTGAGCATAGGCAATCTGCTTCTGATTAACAATACCCCAAAAGATTTGAAAATGAGACAGACGGGGGTTCTCATGACCACTTTCCCTTACAGAAACAGATCGGGCCAAGATGTAGTATATTGTTCTCCAAGGTTGTGGGATAAGCTTGGCTTCAAACCTTGAGAATCTATTCAACAGTTTGTTAGGTTGTACATCGTAGCCAATCTCTATCAGGAAGTTAAGAACTTCCTCTTCAGAAGGTGTTGGATGGAATTCCTTGGCAGGTTCAGGAGCTTCTGGCAATACCAAAGCCTTACGTAGATAGTTGATATCTACAATCACTTCCTTTCGGTCCAGCTTGCATGTGAAAGATTCTTCTCCCAAGTTTAGCTTCATAGTGTTCCACATTTGATGAATGTAGAGTTCGGGAATATTAGCTGACTTGTCCAGCATGCTCCTACATTTATGTAGCTTGAGAATCTCTATAGCTATTTGACAAGTTAGTTTCGCACACTTAATCTTGTGAAATTCCACCCTAGCATTGTTCGTGCCAATTTCCACATCGTAGTCTTGTGGAAGAATGTCAGCCTTGGTGAGCATTGGAAGTGGTTGTTGTGCAGCCATTTGAGATATCTGAAACATCAATCAAAACAGATTTGCAGGATACATGAAAGTTAGCAAATTGTTAATCTTGTTATCATTCATGTGACCATTTTGCTGCTTAATTTGATTTTACATGTTTAAGTATTAAGAGTATAGCAATTAACATCTTTGGACATTATGTTGATAATTAGTTAAAGTTGATTTCCTTTTATTGCCCATTGAACAATTTCGACAACTTGTGACTTATATGAATTTTGACAGATGAATTGCGATAGATCTCTACAATTGCGACAGTTTTGGCCAATTCCGACAATTTTAAATTCTGACAGATTTATGATCCATTTCCGATGATTTTTGAATCTCGATGACATTTGATCAATTCCGATGGAAAAATCTGAATTGCGATAAGTCATGTCCAATTGTGATGGAAATCTGGAATTGCGATAATTTTGCCCAATTGCGATGAAAATTTTGAATTTCGACAAGTTTTGTGCAATTGTGACAACTTTATCCAATTCTGATAGATTTTTGCAATTCCGACAAAATTTATCCAATTTTGACGGATATTGCAATTTCGACAATTTCTTATACAATAAATTGCGACAAACACTGTAGACGTACATTATCTTGATTCTTTGTCGAATTTTGGTTTTCCTGTCCAATTTAAATCATATCACAAGTTATAATATGCTCATTACATTCATCTATACACTCCTAAACACTATCTATCAAATTTGAAAGCAATTCCGACAAACCCTATTACTCATAATCATCGGAATTCACTAAAACATGTTAGAAGTTTGTTTGATTGATTCCAATAAATTGCTATGATGTTCCAGAGTTCATTTGTCCATATATTAACATTTTTTATGTAACACCCCAACCCGGCAAGGGTAGAAGTGTCACGTAAATGGTGACATATCAAAGGCAAGCATAACATACGACTTACATAATACAAATGTTTACAATGTTACAAAGGAAAATGTACCAAATCTACGTAGTCATACATAAACGAATACTAAAACTAAGGTATCGTCTTCATAAGCTAATCTCTCATCCCAAAGCAAACCCAAGCTCCTGGCTTCCTACTAAAACCTGCCGCAGGAAAAGAAATGCGGCTGAGCTTAAAAAGCCCAGTGAACAGATATAATATAAACGGAAACAAAATCAAACGGAAATGAACAGGCATATCATAATGAATGAGATATAGGAAAGGAAATAAAAAGTAAGGTTTAGGACAGTGATCCACCACGAGCCCAAACAAATCAAATCATAATCCTGTAGCAAATCTAGAGGGGATACCTCTCAAATAACCGGATAATATGAGGGGTGACCTCATGTATCACATTGGAGTGATCAGCTCCCAAATTTTGTGAAGACGTGGATTGCACCCATCATCAGTCACCAAATAACAAATATATCATATTCACTAAACAAATCAAATCTAGGATGCATCCATACGCCCCCCAAACAAATCATATTGGCCATAACAAATCATAAAGCGCGCATATCATATCAAATGGGGACGGTGTGTAACATCACTCGAACACACTAGAGTCATGCCATTGGTGCATCAATGACATGGCCATGTTACCTTCATGGCTAGGAAACAAATTTAGCTCGTAGCATCAAACTGGGGTCAAAGGTCAAAGGTCAAAGGTCAAAGGTCCAAATCAAAGCAAAGGTTCATATGTCATAATCATAGTCCAAATCTCAAGGTTCATATGTCAAAGTTCAAATGCCAAAGGTTCATATAAGAGGTTCAGAAATCCAAGGTTCATATCAAAGTGTAGGGAACATAGCAATGGTATAGGGAAACCCTAATACGAATCAAAATAGAGACCGAAGGCTCCTTATACAAAGAGCAGAATATCTGTACCTTAACCGCCAACGAAAAATAACATAAGGATAAGAACTCACTCCTCCTTCGGCTAATCTACACGAATCAATGATCGGCTTATTATTAATAACTTATTCAAATCAGAGTTCTCATTTTTGTCGGCTTTCCATTTTTAGTAACTTTCCATTTATAGCAGGTTTCCATATTTAGTAAGTTTCCCTTATTAGAAAGTTTTCATCTTTAGTAAGATTGAGGTATCATAGTTAAATTAACTCATTCTCATACTTAAGTTATCCAGAATTACACATTTAGTCCTTTAGTTTACACAATTTACAATTTACACCCTTTATATTATTAAGTTACACTTTAAACCTCATAATATCAACAATTACACATTAAACCTTTGGTTTACCAAATTTACACAATTAGTCCTTAATTTAATAAGTTATACGAATGTTCCATAATTTACACAATAGGTCCCTCAAGTTAATTAGTTTACATATTAAACCTTTACTTTAAATTTTCAATCCTTTAATATTAATAATTACATATTAGGCCATTAAATTCTCAATTTTACACAATACACCCTCAACATGATTTAATATACGAATACACCTTAACTTTCCAGAAATTACATTTTTAGTCCCTCTACTTATTTAATTTACAAATCGAATTACAATATACTTAATTAACCATTTAAACCCTTTTAATTACAAAAATTACACATGACACCCTTAAGTTACATTTTATACGAAATATACCCAGTCCAAATAATGTTCTAAAAATAACCCACAAGTTTTAATGTTTACAAAACACACTCTTATATTTTCAAAACCAAATCGTATAACACTTAAAATAACGAAACCCTAATCCTAATATGACAAATCATTTACCAATCATATCCTCATCATTAATCATCATTTATATCACCAAGAACAAGCCCTAACACCTAAACCCTCATTCGTACGAATTTATTTTCTTTTCTTCCTTCGTTTTCTTTCAATCCGATTAAACAAAAAAATCGATCATAATTATATTAAGCCATGATAAATCCAATTAACATTTTTCCAGTACTTTATAGGCCACAAGGAACGTAAATAAAATATACATATTGCCCAGAAAATTCGTATAACATTTTATATAGTTTTCATACGTTTTAATGATTAATTTCACATATAATTCATAGATCTTGCATGGTTCGATTGTATCATTTTATTTGATGTTCATATGATATAAGAGTCATAGGAAAAATACCAGATCTAATATAGAACGTATAGAAAAGGCGTAACGAATTATTGTTCTTCGGTTAGGCATGCGACACCACAAAATTCTCCACGAGCTCACGAATGATCCAACAACCTTTTAGCCATTTTTCATAGAGTATATATCATGTGAGGATCATGAGAAAAATAAGAAACAAATTTTATATGAGTCGAATGAATTATGGACGAATTTACTTACGTTTTGTTCTAGCGACAAAGAAAAATTAGCCACGATCGAACCAGGCAACACACAGCTCCAAACGTATTTTTCTAAGCTTCTAATGATGCTAAAGAACACAGGAAAAATAGCCTCACACCTCCAGGAAGTCGCATGAATTTTAGATGAATATTGCTAGGGTTTGTAGGTGTTTCAGTTTAGCTTTTGAAGAAAGAAAAGGATATAACAATTATATAAAATATTTGCCGAGATTTTGGAGGGGGAAAAGGAGCAAGAATCGGCCAAGAGTGAAGACCAAATCACATCTCCATCAATTTGTTTTATTTCCTTATTTTCTTGATAATTATCTACATTTTTATAATGGTTTAAATATCAATTAAAATTAAATAACATAGATTTCGGTCCATATGACTTTTAAATGTGTTACAAATATTTTTGGTGGCTTGTACAAATATTACTTGGTGCCTCATAATTATTTCATATCATATGTGGTTTAGTTACATAGGTTTTGTGATTTAATTTGGCACTTATATAAGCTTTAATTGAATTTCAAAGTTGTAGGGGCATTTTGGTCTTTTTACACGTTTTGGATTTTAGGGTTTTACAACTCTTCCCCTCTAACAGAAAAATTTCGTCCTCGAAATTTGCAAAGAATCAGAAATGAAAGGATCGAAAACAAAATAGGGACGTACCAGATCAGAATACAAAATGCGGATAACTAGCTCGTATTGATTCCTCGGTTTCCCAGGTAGCCTCCCGCTCTGGGTGGTTCTTCCAAAGAATCTTTACGAACGGAAATGAAAAATCCCAACGATCGGAAATGAAACGAAACAGAAGACACAACGGACAGCGAACGGAAATGTAAAAGACTTGTTTCTCATGACACTTCGTTGTCGATCTAAGATAGCTTCGGGTTTCTCAGAAAGACATACTATACTGAATTTCAGATTGCAAAGATCATATCCAACATGACAAATGATTATCGCGTTCTCTCGGAAGAGATACAAAGAATACATAGGATTTTGACGGATATGCCGTCCATAGAATTTGATTAAGCAATTCACGTGAGATCGTACAGAACATAGATTGTTGGTGACATCAAATGGCAGAAAACTTCACAGCAGATCTTAAGATTCTTGTCAGAAGTATAGGGATCAACAAATGCGTGTCAAGAATCGAACGTATCAGATCGTATAACGGCGAACAGATTAAGCTTATAGGTGGAATGAACCTAAATCTTACGGATGCAAAAATTCTCACATCCCCTATCAGAATTATAAGGTTTCTAAAGTACTCCTCGAAATATCCTATGAACACAATAAGGGTACATCATATGACGTAAGTATTATCACGTTAGATACTCGTCATAATACCAGCATCATATGAGTATACCATCATGATGGTCATACTTTATCTCAAGTCGCGAACAGAACTACTTATCTTAACCACCTATCAGTCTTTCTATCTCCTAAGGTGTAACACCCCAACCCGACAAGGGCAAAGATGTCACAAATACATGGTTTCATATCAGATACAAGCATTCAAGAAATAAAATAGCGGAAGCCTTACCATTAAAATCCAAAGGAAAATAAGTCAACACGACTTATATCAAGTGCAAGACAGAAATAACGAAGTACAAAACAGAATCCAAAATGCCCAAACAACGGCATAACAGAAATAATATCCAAATGGTCACACTAGAATGACAAGGTCTAAACTTCACACAAGTTGCTCTCATCCCAAGCTAAAACCCAGCTCCTAGCTTAAATGTACCTGCCGCAGGAAAAGAAATGCGGCTGAGCTACGAGAGCCCAGTGAACAGATATAACGGAAACAAGGCAGTAGTAACGGAAATATAAAGTAAAAGAGATAATACCAGGAGTAACAAGAGTCAGGAAAAGGAATACAAAAGAATTATGCAGACATACCAGGAACTAAGAATGGTTACAATAGTAGATGTAAATGAAGCCAGAACCCACCAAAATCCCAAGTTAAATCAAGTCAGGTCAAATATCAGGTCAAGTGTCAGGTCATAAGGTTACAAGGTTTCAGGAAAACAGTAATCCACTACGAGCCCAAAACTCAAAGTCAATCTCAAAGTCAAACCATATCAAGTCACATATCAGGGTGTATGGAGGGGTGACCTCAGCATACCAAGTACAAGGTGAGGGGATACCTCCAGGGGTTGGAGTCGCGAACTCCCAGGGGTGTGAAAGGCGTGTATCGCACACACTCGCCAGTCACCAAGTAATACAAGTAACACGAACAAATCAAGACAGGTCTAGGATGCATCCATGCGCCCCCGCAGGCCACAGGGTTCTTCCTCTACGTAATAAATCAAGTCAAATCGGGGACGGCGTAACCAAATCACTAGGGCTACACACTAGTCATGCCGGCGGTGCATCACCGACATGGACATGAAACCCTTATGCCTAGTAGATGGCTCGTAGTCTCAAACTGTGGGTGAGGGTCAAGTATCAAGTCTCGGTATCATGTATCAGGTGTCATAACAGGGTTCATATCAGGGTTCATATCAGGATTCATATCAAAGGGTTCAATATCAGGATTCATATCAGGGTTCATATCATAAGTGTCAAAATCCTTAAATACCGTTTTCCATAAAAGTATTCTTTAAAAGGTTTCATAAAAGAGGTTATTTGAAAATGGTTTCTATAAAGATAATCTTACCAATAATTTCTTAAAACATTTTCATAATTTATCAAAAAGGTTTTCTCAATCCAGTTATCCTATCAGGTGTATCAAGGTTCAAGTCCAGGTTCCTGGCAAGGTTCATATCAAGGTTCATGACAAGGTTCATATCAAGGTTCAAGTCAGAAGATAAAGCAAGGGTTCAAAGCAAGGTTCAAGAACAAGTACAACAGGTCAAGGTTCACAATACAAGGAATACATAGCAATGGTTCGGGAAATCTTAAACGAATCAATAAAATAAATCAAGAGACGAAGGCCCATTACTGAAAAGGGCAGAATATCCGTACCTTATTCCAAAGCAAACACAAACCCAGAAATGGATGACACAGAGTGAATCAGGACCTCTCTTTCTTCACACCTAGAGGGGTAGACAAGAATTACAAACCCTTCCATTTTAAGTAATTTTCCATATTTAGTAAGTTTTCCATTTTTAGAAGGTTTCCATAATTAACAGGGTTCCAATATTCTCATTAATAATTCACAAACTATTCAGAGTTTCCTTTTAGCTTTTAGATTTCCCAAATTACTCTTTTAGTCCATTAGGTTTCATAATTTACACGTTATACCCCTTTACTTATCAAAGTTACAAAATGAAATCCTAGATTTACATAGTTTACATCTTAACCCCTCTCATTAGTTTATTAACACATCAAGCATTTTATTTTCCAAGATTACAGAGTGTACCCTCAAATTAACCTATTATACGAATTATACCCTCAAGTTTCATGATTTACAACTTATAACCCTTAGTTTTGGAAAATAACAATTTACACCCTTTTTACATGTCTTTACAGCTTTCAAATATTATCTGGACCCGTTTTAAATAATTTATAAACCATATTAAACCTTCGAAATAAAATCTATAAAAATTCACAGACGTTCCCCAGGGTCTTGAGTATTTTATGTAATTTTTCCAGATTTTATTAAGTCGCCTAGGTACGAACTAAAAATCCTTTTTCCCAACCTGTTCCAGAACCGGATTAAACACAAGAACTTGAACAAAGATTGAACAAAAGAGATACAATACCCTCATAGACCACGAAGAACACGGATAACAAGAGATCAAAAACACTACACGAAAGCTTTTCTTCTTCCTTCTCCTTTTGTTCGCACGACAGCATAGAAAAACAAGAACAATAACACGTTTTTTGATTAGTTTCCGATTCAAACATTCGTGTATTCAGATTGTACTACGTATATACCTTAGAACAAGAACAAGATGGAGCCTCTTGGTGATGTTTTTGGATCGACACAGCAGCAAAAACAAGAAGGCAGCAGAAACTTTTGTGTAGGAGATTTTTAGGGTTTATGTGATCTTCGGTTTTGTGTTTTTGGAGAAGAAAATGATAAGGGTGAATTTTATGGATGGAATGCCGAGTACGGGGGAGGGATAGGGCCTCAAAACCGTATATTATGGAAGACCAAATCATTAGTTGTGATTTGATTGAATCTTACCAAGTTTACATGATTTTAAAATAATTAAAAGGGTTTAATATTGTATTTCTAAATTAAAATTCGGCTAGCATGTTATTAAGGTGCCCACATGATGTTTTTAATGTGTGATAAGTGCCACAATATTATTTGGTTTCATAAGTTACTTGTTTACAAAGATTCGGGATCAATTTGGTGCTCCAAGGACTTGTTAAACCAAAAGTTTAGATTGTAAGGGCATTTTGGTCTTTTTACATGTTTTAGAATTTTCGGGTTTTACAACTCTTCCCCTCTTAAAAAAAAATTTCGTCCTCGAAATTTGCAAGGACATAGAAATGAAAGAGAACGGAAAACAAAACAAGGACATACCAGACGCCTTATCTGCCTGGTCACGAGAAAGCGAGAAAACACGACCGGTATGAGGAGCAGGAGGAGGAGGATCAAGATATTTCCCAAATTTTGCTGGATCCCGCCTAGGACAATCTTTCAACTTATGCTCTCTCGAACCACACTCAAAACAAGCTCCAGAAGTCGTACGACAAAATCCCGTATGATTCTTCCCACACTGAGGACAACTAACAGACCCCTGACTATCGCTGCGCCCCCGACGATCGCCATCCTGCCTCGAAGCTGACTTTGAATCCCAACCTCGTTGATTATAACTACGGTCCGCCCGATCTCGTGGCTCCAAATCCCTACTAGCTTGCCCCTTCCGCTCATAGTCCTGGTCCCGGTGACTCTTATAATCTCTACTCTGGTCCTGCTGACTCTGCCCCCTGGAATGCACCCGATTACCGTCCCTATCCCGTTTATTAGAACCCCCATCTGCATGTAACAACTCGATGTTGCGGGCAGCATCCGCAACAGCAGCCACGTCCTCGTGCTCAAAGTTCACTATACGATCTAAAACCCATGTCTTCAACACCCACTTAAAATGACGTGCCTGACGATGAGCATCCCCAGCAACTTCTGGCCCAACAAAGCTGGCCAACCGTAAGAACCTCTGCATAAACTCACCCGACGACTCCCGATCCCCCTGACGAATCGTCCCATACTCCCTCTCATACTTCTGCTGCTCCGATAATGGAATATACTGCCTATAGAACACCTCTATGAAATCCGCCCAAGAACAGGTTTCAGCATAATCATTCCCCTAAGCTTGAACAAGAGCAGTCCACCAATTAAGAGCGTCACCTTCTAGCTTGAATGTGGCCAACCGAGTTTTAAACTCGTCAGCACATCCGAGAACCCTGAACAACTTTTTGACATGGGTGATCCAATCCTCTGCCTCATGGGGAGTGGCAGCGGACTTGAACGAGAGAGGCTTGAGCTTGTTAAACCTCTCAATCCACACATGGATACCGAATGGAGGAGCAGCGGGTGGAGCAGTGGGTGGAGCATCGTGTGAGGTCCTCTGGTTTGATACACGGTTAAGGTGGTTAAACCTTGTGTCTTTGTGTATAAGATATATTGAGTTAATATGATTAAGTACGCGGAATTTACTTAACCACACTTAGAAGGTTATGTATGTTATGGAAATGGAAGAATTATATTTGTTACTTAACAATGAACAAAGAAAGTATTTCACTAAACGATTCAATATTATTCCAAATAATACGAGTGATCTTGTGTTTTTCACTAGGGTTACAAAAACCTTGAATCTTATACTTCTAGATTTGTAATATGTTATTTTTGTTTGTTCTATGTCTTAACAGATATTCACACACATATTCACTAGACTAAGATCTCTTTTATAGTTGCAAAAGATCTTTACAAATTGCTTAAAAGTCTTGACCGACTTACTTGTTTAACTTATTCATATTGGTGTCAGTACATAAGATACAACATGTATCTATGTATACAACTTGTTAACTAAGCACATGGAGTAAGATATTATCTACCGTATATGTTTGACCAAAATACAATAAATATCTTTTCGATCTTATCCTATGAGTCACTGATCAGCAGTACCTTCAACTTGAACTAGCAGTACCTTGATGTACTAGCAGTACCTTTGACTTAGAGTAATTTCTAATACTCTAACTTCAGAATATTTAATTCCCAACAATCCTCCCCTAAACATGTGAATTAATTCAAACATGTTTTCTGAATTAAATGAGGACTTGTGAAGATCTTTCAAACACTTCATGAATCTGAACTATTCTTCTTATTCTGAACTCATCTGCCTTGTTCTTCTTTGACTTCAGCAATATCAAAACATTGTACCAAAAGATGGTGCAATTTCCTTGGATGGAGGAATTGTAAGAGGCAATGATTTCAACAAGTGAAATCATCTATCAGCATGCCTTTGCAAGTGATAAACAAACATAATGATCTGAAATTGAATCTTTCCTTCGTTTGATCTAGATAGAACTTTCTCCTTTAGAAATGCTTCATCCCTTCTAGATATTTGATCTGTTCTAATCATTTTCAACCTCTACATCATCATCTTGTATGCTCTTGTCTTCTCCTTCCATATATTGGTTTATTCTTCCTTTTCTGGGCAATTATTTCCTTCTCTGAGATTATAACCTCCCCTGAAGTAAATAACTTTAGTTTCCTCCCCTTGTTTGGAAGATCTCACTATGTACTAAAGAACTTCTCTTCATATCACCTGATCTATCAGTTTGAACTTGTTTTCAGACAATATTGTACATGAAGCCATCAATTCCTTAAGAGTTTAAGTTTCTGTCCTCATCACTTCTAGGTGTGTTAACTCCTATGAGAGGTGAATCAGTGGACATTTTGATTCATAGTCCATCAATGAATGGTTTTTCTGAATCCTTGAAAATCCTTTTAAGAAATCATTTAACTTAGTAGTATGTTTATGATTTTTAGAATTGAAAAATCATACTACATTCAACCATTTTGAAAGAATCAAGTGTGTAACAGACACCTAATCAAAATTTCGGTTTAAAAATAACCTCTGGTTGTGTGAGAACCAATGTATTTCAGTTATCACTAACTGCCTGTGAAAAGATAAATCTATTCAAAAGATTTTCTTGACAGGGTTTCCAGCTCATAGTAATTGTTACCTCCAACACAAGTGTTAGATTCACTTTTACTAGCTGTTATTTCTATCAGATGTCCTTAGACTAACTCATTATACTTGAAAGTATAAAATGATAGAAAGTGAGTTGTATCAGTTACTATCTGATCAACTAAGTCATCAATTCAATTGTGAAATATCATAACTAGATTTCAAGAAAGAAGTTTTAAAGAGGTTTAATTCCTAAACTCAGTCCATCATAAATCTACTATGGTCAGCAATTTGATAAGAATTCTGCTGTTCCCATTTCACTTGAAATATCCTTTGTGTTCACATATTCATACCTGAAATAGTTAGTCTAAAACCAAAAGAACAATGTACAAAGTACTTGTCTTGTATTAGAATAATCATAAAACCAAATGTATGAATAACACAATTCAAATTTTGATATAGCAGTACCTTATAAATCCAGCAGTACTTTCAAAATTTTATGTACAAAAACACATCATATTGAAAATTTAAAGATTAAGCATTCCAATACTTGCTACCAAGTACTGAAACCTTGAAACATCAAAAGCTTTTGTTAGCAGATCTGCAAAATTATGCTCTGAAGCAATTTTAAGAACCTGAATTAATCTTTTCTCATTGCAGTCTCTTATAAAGTGATGTCTAATTTCAATGTGTTTTGTTTTAGAGTGTTGTACAGGATTTTTAATAATACAAATTGTACTACTATTATCAATATAAATAACAGTGTTTAAGAAATTGTACCCATAATCAAGAAGTTGGTTTTGAAGCCATAGAACTTGACTAGAGCAACTTGCAGCAGCTATATATTCAGCTTCAGTTGTTGAATTTGCCACACTCGTTTGCTTCTTACACTTCCATGAGACAAGTCTACACCCAAGGAATTGACATCCTCCAGTTGTTGACTTTCTGTCTAAGCTAGCACCAGCATAATCACTATCCGAATATGCTACCAAATCAAAAGGAGATTCTCTAGAATACCATATACCCAACCTTGGTTGACCTTTGAGATATCTAAAAATTCTCTTGACTGCAGTTAAATGAGAAACCTTTGGAGTAACTTGAAATCTTGCACATACACAAACAGGAAACATGATATCAGGTCTAGATGATGTAAGATACATCAAGGAGCCTATCATAGATCTGTAACTGTGTACATCTACATTTTCTCCATCTTCATCTTTCAGAAGGTGCTTCTCTGAGTCCATTGGTGTGCTTGCTATTTTTGAATCAGCAAATTGAAATTTTCTAAGTATCTCTGCAACATATTTGTCTTGACTAATAAATATGCCTTCAGATGATTGCTTAACTTGCAAACCCAAAAAGAATGTAAGTTCTCCCATAGAACTCATTTGAAACTTATCTTTCATAAGCTTCTCAAATTCTAAACACATTTCCTTCCTTGTAGATCCAAAGATAATGTCATCCACATACACCTGCACTAACAGAAGATCCTTCTTGTGCTGTTTGATGAAAAGTGTCTGATCAATCTTTCCTCTTTGAAATCCATTTTCTAATAAGTAGGAAGCAAGTGTTGCATACCAAGCTCTTGGTGCCTGATGAAGGCCATAGAGAGCTTTCACTACTCTGTACACTTTGTTTGGATGTAATGGATCAATGAAACCAGGAGGTTGTGAAACATACACCTCTCTTCCAATTTCACCATATAAAAATGCGCTTTTGACATCCATTTGATAGACTGTGAAGCCTAAAAATGAAGCATAAGCTAGAAACAGCCTAATTGCCTCAATCCTTGCTACTGGAGCATAAACTTCATCATAATCTATTCCTTCTTCTTGTGTGTACCCTTGTGCTACTAGTCTAGCCTTATTTTTTATCACAATTCCTCTTTCATCCCTTTTGTTCTTAAAAACCCATCTAGTGCCAATTAGCTTCTCACCTGTAGGTAAATCAGCTAGCACCCAAACCTTTTGAATCTTGAACTGAAGAAGCTCTTCTTGCATAGCCTCTACCCAGCTTGAATCATCTAGGGCTGTAAGAATATTCTTTGGTTCCTTTTGAGAGAGAAAACATACAAATAAACATGAGTTTGAAAGTTCATGTTGTTTTGAAGCATAAAGGGCATCAAGAACCCCTTTTTGGTCTGAAGAGACTAGTTGTCTTCTTGTCTTCACACCAGATTGTATATCTCCTATCACATTATCAAGGGAATGAACTTTGTGAATTTTTGTGTGTGGTGTAGTGGGAACATGATACGATGATGAAAGATTAGTCAAATCCACTTCATCTTCTTGGAACTCTGCATCTTTTGAGTGTGAAGGACCAGCAGTACCTTCAACTGAACTAACAGTTCCTTCAAATGAACTACCAGTACCTTGAGAAGTACTAACAGTACCTTGCTCTGTCTCAGCAGTACTTTCAATATTCAACATATTGAGTTGTTCCTCTGTTCCAACATCTTTTCTTTGAGCCTCAACATCTTCTTTGGCTTTACCAGAAGAAGATTCATCATTGTTTGAAGCTAAATCCACACTGGTACTTGACCAAAATGGCATAATGACATCAGATTGATCTTTATCTAACTCCACCTCATTTGTTGCTTGTGAACCTGAAAAATTATTAGTTTCTGCAACAACAGGTAAATAATTCATAGAGTTTGTTAGATAATCAAGATCAAATATCCATTTGGGTCCTTGACCTACTACATTGGATTCGTTTTCCTGAAACTCCACATGTAGTTCTTCTTGAACTTTCTCAGTTCTTAAGTTGTAAACTCTAAAAGCTTTGCTAACAAGAGAATATCCAACTAAGAAACCTTCATCTGCTTTACCATCGAATTTTCCTAAATGGTCTAAGGTATTGAGAATTGTCACATGACATCCAAAAGGTCTAAGAAATCCTATTGCAGGAGTTCTACCATTAAAGAGTTCATATGATGTCTTATTGTGAGGCTGCACAACTAAAACTCTATTTTGAACATAGCAAGCAGTGTTAATTGCCTCTGCCCAAAAGATTATAGGTAGCTTGGAATCAGCTAACATTGTTCTAGCAGCTTCAATTAGTGTTCTATTCTTTCTTTCAACCACTCCATTCTGTTGTGGTGTTCTAGCAACACTATATTCTCTCCTAATACCTTTTTCTTTGCAGAAATCATCCATAACTCTATTTCTAAATTCTGTCCCATTATCACTCCTAATGACTTTTACTTTCTTGCTTACTTGGTTTTCTATCAGTGTAATGAATTCCTTAAGGATGCTTTATGTCTCATCCTTAGAGGCTAAAAAGAAAACCCATGTAAATCTGCTATAGTCATCAGTTATAACAAGACAATATTTTTTATGTTGTATACTCCTTACTGAAACTGATCCAAATAAGTCCATATGCAGCATAAACAATGACTGATTGATAGAGTTAAAAATTTTGGGCTTACAAGTGGCTTTGTGTTGTTTGCCTTTTAGACAAGCAATGCATGTTTGATCATTTTCAAATCTTTTGTGAGGTAAACCTTTTACCAAACCATTCTTAACAATTTTATTTATGGTTTTGAAATTAATATGACCAAGCCTTCTATGCCATAACATTGATTCATCCAATGTGGCCTTTGATACAAGACAAGTTAAATCCTTTTTAGGAATGATGTTCTTCATATCAACACTATACATGTTGGCCTTTCTAGGAATTCTAAGAAGTACTTGATTTTCATCAGGCATCTTAAAATCCTTAGATAGAACAAAACATTCAGTGTCAGTAAAAAGTACATTATTCTTTTTGTCACACATTTGTGAAACACTAAAAAGATTATACTTTAACTCTTGTACATAGTACACATTTTCAAAATCTAAATTTCCGGTTTTAATAGTACCTTTACCAGAAATTTTGCCACGAAAACCACCTCCAAAGGTAACATATCCTCCATTGAATTCTTGAAAGTCTGAAAGATAAGACATGTTGCCTGTCATGTGATTGGAACATCCACTATCTGAGTATCCTTGATCTTGATGATCAATAGAATATTCCTGCACACAAATAAGAGTGTTAGTTTTCTTTGGGGATCCAAGCCATTACTGACTTGGATCTGCCTCTTGCATCAATATAATTTAATCTTTTAAGGACTGTTGATGCAACATTGGATTTTTGAATCCAACATGCTGAGGCCTTAACAGCATTTGCCCTATTACCCTTAGCAACAGAGTGAGTAACATGCTTAGCAGAGTCTGCTAACTTTGAAGTCACACCCTTTGGTCTCCAAACTTGTTTGTGAACCACTGCTTTTGTTTGAATGGGTCTTAGAACAGTTTTAGATGCATGTATGAAAGTTGTTTTTGCATCCTTAGCTGTTGATTTTGGGTTAACAGTCATCAAAGGTCTAACAGTACCTTTAGATTTACCAGTACCTTTAATTTGAACTGGCAGTACTTTGTTAACAGGACCTTTTTGTCTATCAGGACTTTTGAGTCCAGACTTGTTTGAGACTGTTCTGGGTTTAGATCTATGAGTATTAGAGTGAAAAAGAGTTTTAGGAGTTTGCCTTTTGTAATTCACCCTATGGTATTCATACCCAGTTACCCTTTGGTTGCAGAAAGCTGCAAGATGGTCAAAACTACCACATGTATAACAAGCTTTATTATAAAATGCAAAGTCATCACCTAATTGGTTAGACTTGAGGTTGTTCCAATTCCTTTGGTTACCTCTGGGCTTGTTTGTAGTTCTATATTGTTCACAATATCTAACTGGTTTCCTAACTGTCTTAACATTTGACTTAGGCCTGTTAGTGTTGTGATTGACTATCTTAGGAAGACTTGTTCCTACTTTCTTAACCAATACAGGTTTAGACATAACCTGTTCTTCTTCATCACTATCACTATCAGTTGTACAATCTTCAACAACTATAGCATCTCCTTTCTTAATAAAGGACACCTTGTCCTGATAAGATAAAGTTTTATCTAAACTTTTACTTACCTTTTCTATCTTAGGAGATTTAGTGACCTTAGAACCATATTCCATGATTGGTTCTTGAAACTCAGGTAACCCTGTGTGTGCTAAATCAATACCTGGAGGTGAATGAACACCTCTGTATGGTGGGGGTACAGACTTAAATCCAACACCAGAATTAACCTTATCAATAACTTGGGCTTCCCAAAGCTTATTGAATCCTTCTGAGGAATGTGCTAAAACATCCACAGAAACCTTTACATTTTCTCTTTCATTTTTGTGTTTAGCTAATGAATCATTCAACTCAACAATACACTCATCTCTGATCTTAATGTCATTTTTTAGTATATTGATGTCATCAGCAAAATGAATTTCATTATTTTTAAAATGTAAGACTTGTTTTTCTAAAACAGCTAGACCTCTTTTGTGATTAGCCAAATTAAACAAAGAATCAAGTAGCTCTTGTTTATGAGCTTCAAATCTCTTATTAAGGTCTTCATAAGCTTTAAGATTAGGACATGATTCAGTACAAGATGTAATATTGTTTACCTCTGAATCAGAATGAGCCATTAGAGCAAATTCATTGGCCAAAAGAGCAGCATTTGGTGATGCATCCTCTTCAATAGCCATAGAGCTCCAATCATAACCAATACCATCAATAGACAACATAGCCTTTGGCTCTTCAACAGTAACTTCCTTTCTCCTATCTTGCTTATACCATGTGTTTCTATTCTCCTGCTTTCTTGGGCTTCTACACTCCTTAGCAAAGTGTCCTAACCTATGACAGTTGAAACACTCTACTTTCTTCTTATCAAACCCAGCAGTGTCATTACCATTTATGGTAATCTGCTTCCCAGTTCTTTGCCAATACTTCTTAGCCCTCATGCTAAGCAAAGCAACCTGCCATTTAATATCCATAGCTTCCAAATCATCACCATCTACCTGTTCAAGGTCTTCATGGTTGAGAGGAGAGCCATTAGATTGACTGGTAATAAAGGCATAGAATGTTGAATCTCCAAGACCAACAACATCCTTGTGAGAACTTGTAGAAGGAGCACTTTCACCTTCATCTACCTCTTCACTCTTACCAATACTAGGAGATGACAAGAGTGCCACGTTCCCAGAACTAGTACCATAAGTTCCAGACTTTCTAAGACTTTGTTCAACAATTTTGAAGTTGTTGTACAAATCATTGAGCTTCATTGTTTCAATGTCTGGTTTGTTCATCCAGACAATGACATGAGTGTGGAACTCATCAGGTAGACTTCTTAAAAACTTCATGTTGAGATCTTCCTTCTCTGTCTCAACACCCAACACAGCTAACTGACTGACAAGCTTATGTAATCTAGAAAATAGCTTATCAAGAGACTCATTACTAAAAGCAGTGAAGTTTTCAAATTGTTGCTTTAGTAGTGTCTTCTGTGTCTTTTTGGTAGTTTCATTACCACCAAAATATGCACAAATCTCTTCAAAAAGAGTTTTTGCATCAAGATACTTGTTAAATGATAGCATCTGCTCACCAGGAATGGTCATAAGCAGCAAATTTCTTGCTTTCTGATCATTTCTCTTTAGTATCTTCTCTTCATTTGACACTGGTCCAGTATTTCTTTTCCTACTTGTTTTACCTTCTAGGACAACTTCTGAGTAGCTTGGTGAAAATGAATCACCATATATAATTATATCCCAAAGGGTATAATCTTGGACCATGAAATATTGCTCAATTCTCATCCTCCATAACTCAAACTCATTGGGTTTGATCATGGGCAACTTTGCAGCAACATTTGTTTGAACATCCTGAGCTTCCATTTCTGTTTCTTCTAAATCAAATATATCAACCTCTAGCTTTGATACCAACTGTGAGGTCCTCTGGTTTGATACATGGTTAAGGTGGTTAAACCTTGTGTCTTTGTGTATAAGATATATTGAGTTAATATGATTAAGTACGCGGAATTTACTTAACCACACTTAGAAGGTTATGTATGTTATGGAAATGGAAGAATTATATTTGTTACTTAACAATGAACAAAGAAAGTATTTCACTAAACGATTCAATATTATTCCAAATAATACGAGTGATCTTGTGTTTTTCACTAGGGTTACAAAAACCTTGAATCTTATACTTCTAGATTTGTAATATGTTATTTTTGTTTGTTCTATGTCTTAACAGATATTCACACACATATTCACTAGACTAAGATCTCTTTTATAGTTGCAAAAGATCTTTACAAATTGCTTAAAAGTCTTGACCGACTTACTTGTTTAACTTATTCATATTGGTGTCAGTACATAAGATACAACATGTATCTATGTATACAACTTGTTAACTAAGCACATGGAGTAAGATATTATCTACCGTATATGTTTGACCAAAATACAATAAATATCTTTTCGATCTTATCCTATGAGTCACTGATCAGCAGTACCTTCAACTTGAACTAGCAGTACCTTGATGTACTAGCAGTACCTTGATCATGAACTAGCAGTACCTTGATGTACTAGCAGTACCTTGATGTACTAGCAGTACCTTGATGTACTAGCAGTACCTTTGACTTAGAGTAATTTCTAATACTCTAACTTCAGAATATTTAATTCCCAACACATCGCCACCACCACCACCAGAAGAACCTGCCCCATTCCTGATGTTATTGGTGACCTGAGTCACCACTTGAGGAATAGCAGCAGCCACAGCAGCGGCTATCATGGCCTCGAAATTTGGAGCATCATACTCTTTAAAGCGCGTGTTCACCATCTGAACGATCACAAAAAGGATTAGCAACTCAGATAGAATATGACAGAGCAGATCAAGAATCTATGACAGAGCAAAACAGGAAAAGAGAGTGCGCGAAAGAAAACCTAATGTCTACCTAATCCCCACAGGTCACGAGCCTAAGCTCTAAGGGTTTCTGAAACCTGTCTCTGATACCATAAATTGTAACACCCCAACCCGACAAGGGCAAAGATGTCACAAATACATGGTTTCATATCAGATACAAGCATTCAAGAAATAAAATAGCGGAAGCCTTAACATTAAAATCCAAAGGAAAATAAGTCAACACGACTTATATCAAGTGCAAGACAGAAATAACGAAGTACAAAACAGAATCCAAAATGCCCAAACAACGGCATAACAGAAATAATATCCAAATGGTCACACTAGAATGACAAGGTCTAAACTTCACACAAGTTGCTCTCATCCCAAGCTAAAACCCAGCTCCTAGCTTAAATGTACCTGCCGCAGGAAAAGAAATGCGGCTGAGCTACGAGAGCCCAGTGAACAGATATAACGGAAACAAGGCAGTAGTAACGAAAATATAAAGTAAAAGAGATAATACCAGGAGTAACAAGAGTCAGGAAAAGGAATACAAAAGAATTATACAGACATACCAGGAACTAAGAATGGTTACAATAGTAGATGTAAATGAAGCCAGAACCCACCAAAATCCCAAGTTAAATCAAGTCAGGTCAAATATCAGGTCAAGTGTCAGGTCATAAGGTTACAAGGTTTCAGGAAAACAGTAATCCACTACGAGCCCAAAACTCAAAGTCAATCTCAAAGTCAAACCATATCAAGTCACATATCAGGGTGTATGGAGGGGTGACCTCAGCATACCAAGTACAGGGTGAGGGGATACCTCCAGGGGTTGGAGTCGCGAACTCCCAGGGGTGTGAAAGGCGTGTATCGCACACACTCGCCAGTCACCAAGTAATACAAGTAACACGAACAAATCAAGACAGGTCTAGGATGCATCCATGCGCCCCCGCAGGCCACAGGGTTCTTCCTCTACGTAATAAATCAAGTCAAATCGGGGACGGCGTAACCAAATCACTAGGGCTACACACTAGTCATGCCGGCGGTGCATCACCGACATGGACATGAAACCCTCATGCCTAGTAGATGGCTCGTAGTCTCAAACTATGGGTGAGGGTCAAGTATCAAGTCTCGGTATCATGTATCAGGTGTCATAACAGGGTTCATATCAGGGTTCATATCAGGATTCATATCAAAGGGTTCAATATCAGGATTCATATCAGGGTTCATATCATAAGTGTCAAAATCCTTAAATACCGTTTTCCATAAAAGTATTCTTTAAAAGGTTTCATAAAAGAGGTTATTTGAAAATGGTTTCTATAAAGATAATCTTACCAATAATTTCTTAAAACATTTTCATAATTTATCAAAAAGGTTTTCTCAATCCAGTTATCCTATCAGGTGTATCAAGGTTCAAGTCCAGGTTCATGGCAAGGTTCATATCAAGGTTCATGACAAGGTTCATATCAAGGTTCAAGTCAGAAGATAAAGCAAGGGTTCAAAGCAAGGTTCAAGAACAAGTACAACAGGTCTAGGTTCACAATACAAGGAATACATAGCAATGGTTCGGGAAATCTTAAACGAATCAATAAAATAAATCAAGAGACGAAGGCCCATTACTGAAAATGGCAGAATATCCGTACCTTATTCCAAAGCAAACACAAACTCAGAAATGGATGACACAGAGTGAATCAGGACCTCTCTTTCTTCACACCTAGAGGGGTAGACAAGAATTACAAACCCTTCCATTTTAAGTAATTTTCCATATTTAGTAAGTTTTCCATTTTTAGAAGGTTTCCATAATTAACAGGGTTCCAATATTCTCATTAATATTCACAAACTATTCAGAGTTTCCTTTTAGCTTTTAGATTTCCCAAATTACTCTTTTAGTCCTTTAGGTTTCATAATTTACACGTTATACCCCTTTACTTATCAAAGTTACAAAATGAAATCCTAGATTTACATAGTTTACATCTTAACCCCTCTCATTAGTTTATTAACACATCAAGCATTTTATTTTCCAAGATTACAGAGTGTACCCTCAAATTAACCTATTATACGAATTATACCCTCAAGTTTCATGATTTACAACTTATAACCCTTAGTTTTGGAAAATAACAATTTACACCCTTTTTACATGTCTTTACAGCTTTCAAATATTATCTGGACCCGTTTTAAATAATTTATAAACCATATTAAACCTTCGAAATAAAATCTATAAAAATTCACAGACGTTCCCCAGGGTCTTGAGTATTTTATTTAATTTTTCCAGATTTTATTAAGTCGCCTAGGTACGAACTAAAAATCCTTTTTCCCAACCTGTTCCAGAACCGGATTAATTAAAAACACTCGACCGTTTTTCATCTGATTTCCCAGTATAGAAAATTTATAAAATTCTACAAAAATTCCAGTAATTAGCTAAGATGTGATATATTACTCAGCTCAAAGGAAACATCCTAATTTGTTATTGTTTGAAAATGATAAATGAAAAACCCGGACTGTTTTTCCAGACTCTACAAATCCGATCATACACATAATTTTACAAAAATCGAAAAGTAACCTTCCAGGACTCCAAAAATTACAAACTAAATTTTCCCAGGTAGCCACTTCATTGAACTTAGTTTTAGACTCAAAAACCATCTCAATACCCGTCCACATCATTTAGTTACAGCCGGTTAAAGTCGAACAAAATTCCAGATCAGAAGCAGTTATCACAGAATCATATATATACTTAGGGTTTCTTCATCCCGTTCATTAATTCTCGACACCAAACGATTTTAGGTGAGTCCAAAACATATTTAGGTTCATTATTACAGGCCTTAACATATTCAAAACGAATTAAATCCATTACATAGCTCCTGGGTCGATCCATATATATTAGTTTTTAGGGTTTTTGGTTTATGATTTTATGTGACTTATTATGTGATCTATCATTCGATTAAACACAAGAACTTGAACAAAGATTGAACAAAAGAGATACAATACCCTCGTAGACCACGAAGAACACGGATAACAAGAGATCAAAAACACTACACGAAAGCTTTTCTTCCTCCTTCTCCTTTTGTTCGCACGACAGCATAGAAAAACAAGAACAATAACACGTTTTTTGATTAGTTTCTGATTCAAACATTCGTGTATTCAGATTGTACTAAGTATATACCTTAGAACAAGAACAAGATGGAGCCTCTTGGTGATGTTTTTGGATCGACACAGCAGCAAAAACAAGAAGGCAGCAGAAACTTTTGTGTAGGAGATTTTTAGGGTTTATGTGATCTTCGGTTTTGTGTTTTTGGAGAAGAAAATGATAAGGGTGAATTTTATGGATGGAATGCCGAGTACAGGGGAGGGATAGGGCCTCAAAACCGGATATTATGGAAGACCAAATCATTAGTTGTGATTTGATTGAATCTTACCAAGTTTACATGATTTTAAAATAATTAAAAGGGTTTAATATTGTATTTCTAAATTAAAATTCGGCTAGCATGTTATTAAGGTGCCCACATGATGTTTTTAATGTGTGATAAGTGCCACAATATTATTTGGTTTCATAAGTTACTTGTTTACAAAGATTCGGGATCAATTTGGTGCTCCAAGGACTTGTTAAATCAAAATTTTAGATTGTAAGGGCATTTTGGTCTTTTTACATGTTTTAGAATTTTCGGGTTTTACAACTCTTCCCCTCTTAAAAAAAATTTCGTCCTCGAAATTTGCAAGGACATAGAAATGAAAGAGAACGGAAAACAAAACAAGGACATACCAGACGCCTTATCTGCCTGGTCACGAGAAAGCGAGAAAACATGACCGGTATGAGGAGCAGGAGGAGGAGGATCAAGATATTTCCCAAATTTTGCTGGATCCCGCCTAGGACAATCTTTCAACTTATGCTCTCTCGAACCACACTCAAAACAAGCTCCAGAAGTCGTACGACAAAATCCCGTATGATTCTTCCCACACTGAGGACAACTAACAGACCCCTGACTATCGCTGCGCCCCCGACGATCGCCATCCTGCCTCGAAGCTGACTTTGAATCCCAACCTCGTTGATTATAACTACGGTCCGCCCGATCTCGTGGCTCCAAATCCCTACTAGCTTGCCCCTTCCGCTCATAGTCCTGGTCCCGGTGACTCTTATAATCTCTACTCTGGTCCTGCTGACTCTGCCCCCTGGAATGCACCCGATTACCGTCCCTATCCCGTTTATTAGAACCCCCATCTGCATGTAACAACTCGATGTTGCGGGCAGCATCCGCAACAGCAGCCACGTCCTCGTGCTCAAAGTTCACTATACGATCTAAAACCCATGTCTTCAACGCCCACTTAAAATGATGTGCCTGACGATGAGCATCCCCAGCAACTTCTGGCCCAACAAAGCTGGCCAACCGTAAGAACCTCTGCATAAACTCACCCGACGACTCCCGATCCCCCTGACGAATCGTCCCATACTCCTTCTCATACTTCTGCTGCTCCGATAATGGAATATACTGCCTATAGAACACCTCTATGAAATCGCCCAAGAACAGGTTTCAGCATAATTATTCCCCTAAGCTTGAACAAGAGCAGTCCACCAATTAAGAGCGTCACCTTCTAGCTTGAATGTGGCCAACCGAGTTTTAAACTCGTCAGCACATCCGAGAACCCTGAACAACTTTTCGACATGGGTGATCCAGTCCTCTGCCTCATGGGGAGTGGCAGCGGACTTGAACGAGAGAGGCTTGAGCTTGTTAAACCTCTCAATCCACACATGGATACCGACTGGAGGAGCAGCGGGTGGAGCAGTGGGTGGAGCATCGTGTGAGGTCCTCTGGTTTGATACACGGTTAAGGTGGTTAAACCTTGTGTCTTTGTGTATAAGATATATTGAGTTAATATGATTAAGTACGCGGAATTTACTTAACCACACTTAGAAGGTTATGTATGTTATGGAAATGGAAGAATTATATTTGTTACTTAACAATGAACAAAGAAAGTATTTCACTAAACGATTCAATATTATTCCAAATAATACGAGTGATCTTGTGTTTTTCACTAGGGTTACAAAAACCTTGAATCTTATACTTCTAGATTTGTAATATGTTATTTTTGTTTGTTCTATGTCTTAACAGATATTCACACACATATTCACTAGACTAAGATCTCTTTTATAGTTGCAAAAGATCTTTACAAATTGCTTAAAAGTCTTGACCGACTTACTTGTTTAACTTATTCATATTGGTGTCAGTACATAAGATACAACATGTATCTATGTATACAACTTGTTAACTAAGCACATGGAGTAAGATATTATCTACCGTATATGTTTGACCAAAATACAATAAATATCTTTTCGATCTTATCCTATGAGTCACTGATCAGCAGTACCTTCAACTTGAACTAGCAGTACCTTGATGTACTAGCAGTACCTTTGACTTAGAGTAATTTCTAATACTCTAACTTCAGAATATTTAATTCCCAACAATCCTCCCCTAAACATGTGAATTAATTCAAACATGTTTTCTGAATTAAATGAGGACTTGTGAAGATCTTTCAAACACTTCATGAATCTGAACTATTCTTCTTATTCTGAACTCATCTGCCTTGTTCTTCTTTGACTTCAGCAATATCAAAACATTGTACCAAAAGATGGTGCAATTTCCTTGGATGGAGGAATTGTAAGAGGCAATGATTTCAACAAGTGAAATCATCTATCAGCATGCCTTTGCAAGTGATAAACAAACATAATGAACTGAAATTGAATCTTTCCTTCGTTTGATCTAGATAGAACTTTCTCCTTTAGAAATGCTTCATCCCTTCTAGATATTTGATCTGTTCTAATCATTTTCAACCTCTACATCATCATCTTGTATGCTCTTGTCTTCTCCTTCCATATATTGGTTTATTCTTCCTTTTCTGGGCAATTATTTCCTTCTCTGAGATTATAACCTCCCCTGAAGTAAATAACTTTAGTTTCCTCCCCTTGTTTGGAAGATCTCACTATGTACTAAAGAACTTCTCTTCATATCACCTGATCTATCAGTTTGAACTTGTTTTCAGACAATATTGTACATGAAGCCATCAATTCCTTAAGAGTTTAAGTTTCTGTCCTCATCACTTCTAGGTGTGTTAACTCCTATGAGAGGTGAATCAGTGGACATTTTGATTCATAGTCCATCAATGAATGGTTTTTCTGAATCCTTGAAAATCCTTTTAAGAAATCATTTAACTTAGTAGTATGTTTATGATTTTTAGAATTGAAAAATCATACTACATTCAACCATTTTGAAAGAATCAAGTGTGTAACAGACACCTAATCAAAATTTCGGTTTAAAAATAACCTCTGGTTGTGTGAGAACCAATGTATTTCAGTTATCACTAACTGCCTGTGAAAAGATAAATCTATTCAAAAGATTTTCTTGACAGGGTTTCCAGCTCATAGTAATTGTTACCTCCAACACAAGTGTTAGATTCACTTTTACTAGCTGTTATTTCTATCAGATGTCCTTAGACTAACTCATTATACTTGAAAGTATAAAATGATAGAAAGTGAGTTGTATCAGTTACTATCTGATCAACTAAGTCATCAATTCAATTGTGAAATATCATAACTAGATTTCAAGAAAGAAGTTTTAAGGAGGTTTAATTCCTAAACTCAGTCCATCATAAATCTACTATGGTCAGCAATTTGATAAGAATTCTGCTGTTCCCATTTCACTTGAAATATCCTTTGTGTTCACATATTCATACCTGAAATAGTTAGTCTAAAACCAAAAGAACAATGTACAAAGTACTTGTCTTGTATTAGAATAATCATAAAACCAAATGTATGAATAACACAATTCAAATTTTGATATAGCAGTACCTTATAAATCCAGCAGTACTTTCAAAATTTTATGTACAAAAACACATCATATTGAAAATTTAAAGATTAAGCATTCCAATACTTGCTACCAAGTACTGAAACCTTGAAACATCAAAAGCTTTTGTTAGCAGATCTGCAAAATTATGCTCTGAAGCAATTTTAAGAACCTGAATTAATCTTTTCTCATTGCAGTCTCTTATAAAGTGATGTCTAATTTCAATGTGTTTTGTTTTAGAGTGTTGTACAGGATTTTTAATAATACAAATTGTACTACTATTATCAATATAAATAACAGTGTTTAAGAAATTGTACCCATAATCAAGAAGTTGGTTTTGAAGCCATAGAACTTGACTAGAGCAACTTGCAGCAGCTATATATTCAGCTTCAGTTGTTGAATTTGCCACACTCGTTTGCTTCTTACACTGCCATGAGACAAGTCTACACCCAAGGAATTGACATCCTCCAGTTGTTGACTTTCTGTCTAAGCTAGCACCAGCATAATCACTATCCGAATATGCTACCAAATCAAAAGGAGATTCTCTAGAATACCATATACCCAACCTTGGTTGACCTTTGAGATATCTAAAAATTCTCTTGACTGCAGTTAAATGAGAAACCTTTGGAGTAACTTGAAATCTTGCACATACACAAACAGGAAACATGATATCAGGTCTAGATGATGTAAGATACATCAAGGAGCCTATCATAGATCTGTAACTGTGTACATCTACATTTTCTCCATCTTCATCTTTCAGAAGGTGCTTCTCTGAGTCCATTGGTGTGCTTGCTATTTTTGAATCAGCAAATTGAAATTTTCTAAGTATCTCTGCAACATATTTGTCTTGACTAATAAATATGCCTTCAGATGATTGCTTAACTTGCAAACCCAAAAAGAATGTAAGTTCTCCCATAGAACTCATTTGAAACTTATCTTTCATAAGCTTCTCAAATTCTAAACACATTTCCTTCCTTGTAGATCCAAAGATAATGTCATCCACATACACCTGCACTAACAGAAGATCCTTCTTGTGCTGTTTGATGAAAAGTGTCTGATCAATCTTTCCTCTTTGAAATCCATTTTCTAATAAGTAGGAAGCAAGTGTTGCATACCAAGCTCTTGGTGCCTGATGAAGGCCATAGAGAGCTTTCACTACTCTGTACACTTTGTTTGGATGTAATGGATCAATGAAACCAGGAGGTTGTGAAACATACACCTCTCTTCCAATTTCACCATATAAAAATGCGCTTTTGACATCCATTTGATAGACTGTGAAGCCTAAAAATGAAGCATAAGCTAGAAACAGCCTAATTGCCTCAATCCTTGCTACTGGAGCATAAACTTCATCATAATCTATTCCTTCTTCTTGTGTGTACCCTTGTGCTACTAGTCTAGCCTTATTTTTTATCACAATTCCTCTTTCATCCCTTTTGTTCTTAAAAACCCATCTAGTGCCAATTAGCTTCTCACCTGTAGGTAAATCAGCTAGCACCCAAACCTTTTGAATCTTGAACTGGAGAAGCTCTTCTTGCATAGCCTCTACCCAGCTTGAATCATCTAGGGCTGTAAGAATATTCTTTGGTTCCTTTTGAGAGAGAAAACATACAAATAAACATGAGTTTGAAAGTTCATGTTGTTTTGAAGCATAAAGGGCATCAAGAACCCCTTTTTGGTCTGAAGAGACTAGTTGTCTTCTTGTCTTCACACCAGATTGTATATCTCCTATCACATTATCAAGGGAATGAACTTTGTGAATTTTTGTGTGTGGTGTAGTGGGAACATGATACGATGATGAAAGATTAGTCAAATCCACTTCATCTTCTTGGAACTCTGCATCTTTTGAGTGTGAAGGACCAGCAGTACCTTCAACTGAACTAACAGTTCCTTCAAATGAACTACCAGTACCTTGAGAAGTACTAACAGTACCTTGCTCTGTCTCAGCAGTACTTTCAATATTCAACATATTGAGTTGTTCCTCTGTTCCAACATCTTTTCTTTGAGCCTCAACATCTTCTTTGGCTTTACCAGAAGAAGATTCATCATTGTTTGAAGCTAAATCCACACTGGTACTTGACCACAATGGCATAATGACATCAGATTGATCTTTATCTAACTCCACCTCATTTGTTGCTTGTGAACCTGAAAAATTATTAGTTTCTGCAACAACAGGTAAATAATTCATAGAGTTTGTTAGATAATCAAGATCAAATATCCATTTGGGTCCTTGACCTACTACATTGGATTTGTTTTCCTGAAACTCCACATGTAGTTCTTCTTGAACTTTCTCAGTTCTTAAGTTGTAAACTCTAAAAGCTTTGCTAACAAGAGAATATCCAACTAAGAAACCTTCATCTGCTTTACCATCGAATTTTCCTAAATGGTCTAAGGTATTGAGAATTGTCACATGACATCCAAAAGGTCTAAGAAATCCTATTGCAGGAGTTCTACCATTAAAGAGTTCATATGATGTCTTATTGTGAGGCTGCACAACTAAAACTCTATTTTGAACATAGCAAGCTGTGTTAATTGCCTCTGCCCAAAAGATTATAGGTAGCTTGGAATCAGCTAACATTGTTCTAGCAGCTTCAATTAGTGTTCTATTCTTTCTTTCAACCACTCCATTCTGTTGTGGTGTTCTAGCAACACTATATTCTCTCCTAATACCTTTTTCTTTGCAGAAATCATCCATAACTCTATTTCTAAATTCTGTCCCATTATCACTCCTAATGACTTTTACTTTCTTGCTTACTTGGTTTTCTATCAGTGTAATGAATTCCTTAAGGATGCTTGATGTCTCATCCTTAGAGGCTAAAAAGAAAACCCATGTAAATCTGCTATAGTCATCAGTTATAACAAGACAATATTTTTTATGTTGTATACTCCTTACTGAAACTGGTCCAAATAAGTCCATATGCAGCATAAACAATGACTGATTGATAGAGTTAAAAATTTTGGGCTTACAAGTGGCTTTGTGTTGTTTGCCTTTTAGACAAGCAATGCATGTTTGATCATTTTCAAATCTTTTGTGAGGTAAACCTCTTACCAAACCATTCTTAACAATTTTATTTATGGTTTTGAAATTAATATGACCAAGCCTTCTATGCCATAACATTGATTCATCCAATGTGGCCTTTGATACAAGACAAGTTAAATCCTTTTTAGGAATGATGTTCTTCATATCAACACTATACATGTTGGCCTTTCTAGGAATTCTAAGAAGTACTTGATTTTCATCAGGCATCTTAAAATCCTTAGATAGAACAAAACATTCAGTGTCAGTAAAAAGTACATTATTCTTTTTGTCACACATTTGTGAAACACTAAAAAGATTATACTTTAACTCTTGTACATAGTACACATTTTCAAAATCTAAATTTCCGGTTTTAATAGTACCTTTACCAGAAATTTTGCCACGAAAACCACCTCCAAAGGTAACATATCCTCCATTGAATTCTTGAAAGTCTGAAAGATAAGACATGTTGCCTGTCATGTGATTGGAACATCCACTATCTGAGTATCCTTGATCTTGATGATCAATAGAATGTTCCTGCACACAAATAAGAGTGTTAGTTTTCTTTGGGGATCCAAGCCATTACTGACTTGGATCTGCCTCTTGCATCAATATAATTTAATCTTTTAAGGACTGTTGATGCAACATTGGATTTTTGAATCCAACATGCTGAGGCCTTAACAGCATTTGCCCTATTACCCTTAGCAACAGAGTGAGTAACATGCTTAGCAGAGTCTGCTAACTTTGAAGTCACACCCTTTGGTCTCCAAACTTGTTTGTGAACCACTGTTTTTGTTTGAATGGGTCTTAGAACAGTTTTAGATGCATGTATGAAAGTTGTTTTTGCATCCTTAGCTGTTGATTTTGGGTTAACAGTCATCAAAGGTCTAACAGTACCTTTAGATTTACCAGTACCTTTAATTTGAACTGGCAGTACTTTGTTAACAGGACCTTTTTGTCTATCAGGACTTTTGAGTCCAGACTTGTTTGAGACTGTTCTGGGTTTAGATCTATGAGTATTAGAGTGAAAAAGAGTTTTAGGAGTTTGCCTTTTGTAATTCACCCTATGGTATTCATACCCAGTTACCCTTTGGTTGCAGAAAGCTGCAAGATGGTCAAAACTACCACATGTATAACAAGCTTTATTATAAAATGCAAAGTCATCACCTAATTGGTTAGACTTGAGGTTGTTCCAATTCCTTTGGTTACCTCTGGGCTTGTTTGTAGTTCTATATTGTTCACAATATCTAACTGGTTTCCTAACTGTCTTAACATTTGACTTAGGCCTGTTAGTGTTGTGATTGACTATCTTAGGAAGACTTGTTCCTACTTTCTTAACCAATACAGGTTTAGACATAACCTGTTCTTCTTCATCACTATCACTATCAGTTGTACAATCTTCAACAACTATAGCATCTCCTTTCTTAATAAAGGACACCTTGTCCTGATAAGATAAAGTTTTATCTAAACTTTTACTTACCTTTTCTATCTTAGGAGATTTAGTGACCTTAGAACCATATTCCATGATTGGTTCTTGAAACTCAGGTAACCCTGTGTGTGCTAAATCAATACCTGGAGGTGAATGAACACCTCTGTATGGTGGGGGTACAGACTTAAATCCAACACCAGAATTAACCTTATCAATAACTTGGGCTTCCCAAAGCTTATTGAATCCTTCTGAGGAATGTGCTAAAACATCCACAGAAACCTTTACATTTTCTCTTTCATTTTTGTGTTTAGCTAATGAATCATTCAACTCAACAATACACTCATCTCTGATCTTAATGTCATTTTTTAGTATATTGATGTCATCAGCAAAATGAATTTCATTATTTTTAAAATGTAAGACTTTTTTTTCTAAAACAGCTAGACCTCTTTTGTGATTAGCCAAATTAAACAAAGAATCAAGTAGCTCTTGTTTATGAGCTTCAAATCTCTTATTAAGGTCTTCATAAGCTTTAAGATTAGGACATGATTCAGTACAAGATGTAATATTGTTTACCTCTGAATCAGAATGAGCCATTAGAGCAAATTCATTGGCCAAAAGAGCAGCATTTGGTGGTGCATCCTCTGCAATAGCCATAGAGCTCCAATCATAACCAATACCATCAATAGCCAACATAGCCTTTGGCTCTTCAACAGTAACTTCCTTTCTCCTATCTTGCTTATACCATGTGTTTCTATTCTCCTGCTTTCTTGGGCTTCTACACTCCTTAGCAAAGTGTCCTAACCTATGACAGTTGAAACACTCTACTTTCTTCTTATCAAACCCAGCAGTGTCATTACCATTTATGGTAATCTGCTTCCCAGTTCTTTGCCAATACTTCTTAGCCCTCATGCTAAGCAAAGCAACCTGCCATTTAATATCCATAGCTTCCAAATCATCACCATCTACCTGTTCAAGGTCTTCATGGTTGAGAGGAGAGCCATTAGATTGACTGGTAATAAAGGCATAGAATGTTGAATCTCCAAGACCAGCAACATCCTTGTGAGAACTTGTAGAAGGAGCACTTTCACCTTCATCTACCTCTTCACTCTTACCAATACTAGGAGATGACAAGAGTGCCACGTTCCCAGAACTAGTACCATAAGTTCCAGACTTTCTAAGACTTTGTTCAACAATTTTGAAGTTGTTGTACAAATCATTGAGCTTCATTGTTTCAATGTCTGGTTTGTTCATCCAGACAATGACATGAGTGTGGAACTCATCAGGTAGACTTCTTAAAAACTTCATGTTGAGATCTTCCTTCTCTGTCTCAACACCCAACACAGCTAACTGACTGACAAGCTTATGTAATCTAGAAAATAGCTTATCAAGAGACTCATTACTAAAAGCAGTGAAGTTTTCAAATTGTTGCTTTAGTAGTGTCTTCTGTGTCTTTTTGGTAGTTTCATTACCACCAAAATATGCACAAATCTCTTCAAAAAGAGTTTTTGCATCAAGATACTTGTTAAATGATAGCATCTGCTCACCAGGAATGGTCATAAGCAGCAAATTTCTTGCTTTCTGATCATTTCTCTTCAGTATCTTCTCTTCATTTGACACTGGTCCAGTATTTCTTTTCCTACTTGTTTTACCTTCTAGGACAACTTCTGAGTAGCTTGGTGAAAAGGAATCACCATATATAATTATATCCCAAATGGTATAATCTTGGACCATGAAATATTTCTCAATTCTCATCCTCCATAACTCAAACTCATTGGGTTTGATCATGGGCAACTTTGCAGCAACATTTGTTTGAACATCCTGAGCTTCCATTTCTGTTTCTTCTAAATCAAATATATCAACCTCTAGCTTTGATACCAACTGTGAGGTCCTCTGGTTTGATACATGGTTAAGGTGGTTAAACCTTGTGTCTTTGTGTATAAGATATATTGAGTTAATATGATTAAGTACGCGGAATTTACTTAACCACACTTAGAAGGTTATGTATGTTATGGAAATGGAAGAATTATATTTGTTACTTAACAATGAACAAAGAAAGTATTTCACTAAACGATTCAATATTATTCCAAATAATACGAGTGATCTTGTGTTTTTCACTAGGGTTACAAAAACCTTTAATCTTATACTTCTAGATTTGTAATATGTTATTTTTGTTTGTTCTATGTCTTAACAGATATTCACACACATATTCACTAGACTAAGATCTCTTTTATAGTTGCAAAAGATCTTTACAAATTGCTTAAAAGTCTTGACCGACTTACTTGTTTAACTTATTCATATTGGTGTCAGTACATAAGATACAACATGTATCTATGTATACAACTTGTTAACTAAGCACATGGAGTAAGATATTATCTACCGTATATGTTTGACCAAAATACAATAAATATCTTTTCGATCTTATCCTATGAGTCACTGATCAGCAGTACCTTCAACTTGAACTAGCAGTACCTTGATGTACTAGCAGTACCTTGATCATGAACTAGCAGTACCTTGATGTACTAGCAGTACCTTGATGTACTAGCAGTACCTTTGACTTAGAGTAATTTCTAATACTCTAACTTCAGAATATTTAATTCCCAACACATCGCCACCACCACCACCAGAAGAACCTGCCCCATTCCTGATGTTATTGGTGACCTGAGTCACCACTTGAGGAATAGCAGCAGCCACAGCAGCGGCTATCATGGCCTCGAAATTTGGAGCATCATACTCGTTAAAGCGGGTGTTCACCATCTGAACGATCACAAAAAGGATTAGCAACTCAGATAGAATATGACAGAGCAGATCAAGAATCTATGACAGAGCAAAACAGGAAAAGAGAGTGCGCGAAAGAAAACCTAATGTCTACCCAATCCTCACAGGTCACGAGCCTAAGCTCTAAGGGTTTCTGAAACCTGTCTCTGATACCATAAATTGTAACACCCCAACCCGAAAAGGGCAAAGATGTCACAAATACATGGTTTCATATCAGATACAAGCATTCAAGAAATAAAATAGCGGAAGCCTTAACATTAAAATCCAAAGGAAAATAAGTCAACACGACTTATATCAAGTGCAAGACAGAAATAACGAAGTACAAAACAGAATCCAAAATGCCCAAACAACGGCATAACAGAAATAATATCCAAATGGTCACACTAGAATGACAAGGTCTAAACTTCACACAAGTTGCTCTCATCCCAAGCTAAAACCCAGCTCCTAGCTTAAATGTACCTGCCGCAGGAAAAGAAATGCGGCTGAGCTACGAGAGCCCAGTGAACAGATATAACGGAAACAAGGCAGTAGTAACGGAAATATAAAGTAAAAGAGATAATACCAGGAGTAACAAGAGTCAGGAAAAGGAATACAAAAGAATTATACAGACATACCAGGAACTAAGAATGGTTACAATAGTAGATGTAAATGAAGCCAGAACCCACCAAAATCCCAAGTTAAATCAAGTCAGGTCAAATATCAGGACAAGTGTCAGGTCATAAGGTTACAAGGTTTCAGGAAAACAGTAATCCACTACGAGCCCAAAACTCAAAGTCAATCTCAAAGTCAAACCATATCAAGTCACATATCAGGGTGTATGGAGGGGTGACCTCAGCATACCAAGTACAGGGTGAGGGGATACCTCCAGGGGTTGGAGTCGCGAACTCCCAGGGGTGTGAAAGGCGTGTATCGCACACACTCGCCAGTCACCAAGTAATACAAGTAACACGAACAAATCAAGACAGGTCTAGGATGCATCCATGCGCCCCCGCAGGCCACAGGGTTCTTCCTCTACGTAATAAATCAAGTCAAATCGGGGACGGCGTAACCAAATCACTAGGGCTACACACTAGTCATGCCGGCGGTGCATCACCGACATGGACATGAAACCCTCATGCCTAGTAGATGGCTCGTAGTCTCAAACTGTGGGTGAGGGTCAAGTATCAAGTCTCGGTATCATGTATCAGGTGTCATAACAGGGTTCATATCAGGGTTCATATCAGGATTCATATCAAAGGGTTCAATATCAGGATTCATATCAGGGTTCATATCATAAGTGTCAAAATCCTTAAATACCGTTTTCCATAAAAGTATTCTTTAAAAGGTTTCATAAAAGAGGTTATTTGAAAATGGTTTCTATAAAGATAATCTTACCAATAATTTCTTAAAACATTTTCATAATTTATCAAAAGGTTTTCTCAATCCAGTTATACTATCAGGTGTATCAAGGTTCAAGTCCAGGTTCCTGGCAAGGTTCATATCAAGGTTCATGACAAGGTTCATATCAAGGTTCAAGTCAGAAGATAAAGCAAGGGTTCAAAGCAAGGTTCAAGAACAAGTACAACAGGTCAAGGTTCACAATACAAGAAATACATAGCAATGGTTCGGGAAATCTTAAACGAATCAATAAAATAAATCAAGAGACGAAGGCCCATTACTGAAAAGGGCAGAATATCCGTACCTTATTCCAAAGCAAACACAAACCCAGAAATGGATGACACAGAGTGAATCAGGACCTCTCTTTCTTCACACCTAGAGGGGTAGACAAGAATTACAAACCCTTCCATTTTAAGTAATTTTCCATATTTAGTAAGTTTTCCATTTTTAGAAGGTTTCCATAATTAACAGGGTTCCAATATTCTCATTAATATTCACAAACTATTCAGAGTTTCCTTTTAGCTTTTAGATTTCCCAAATTACTCTTTTAGTCCTTTAGGTTTCATAATTTACACGTTATACCCCTTTACTTATCAAAGTTACAAAATGAAATCCTAGATTTACATAGTTTACATCTTAACCCCTCTCATTAGTTTATTAACACATCAAGCATTTTATTTTCCAAGATTACAGAGTGTACCCTCAAATTAACCTATTATACGAATTATACCCTCAAGTTTCATGATTTACAACTTATAACCCTTAGTTTTGGAAAATAACAATTTACACCCTTTTTACATGTCTTTACAGCTTTCAAATATTATCTGGACCCGTTTTAAATAATTTATAAACCATATTAAACCTTCGAAATAAAATCTATAAAAATTCACAGACGTTCCCCAGGGTCTTGAGTATTTTATGTAATTTTTCCAGATTTTATTAAGTCGCCTAGGTACGAACTAAAAATCCTTTTTCCCAACCTGTTCCAGAACCGGATTAATTAAAAACACTCGACCATTTTTCATCTGATTTCCCAGTATAGAAAATTTATAAAATTCTACAAAAATTCCAGTAATTAGCTAACATGTGATATATTACTCAGCTCAAAGGACACATCCTAATTCGTTATGGTTTGAAAATGATAAATGAAAAACCCGGACTGTTTTTCCAGACTCTACAAATCCGATCATACACATAATTTTAAAAAAATCGAAAATAAACCTTCCAGGACTCCAAAAATTACAAACTAAATTTTCCCAGGTATCCACTTCATTGAACTTAGTTTTAGACTCAAAAACCATCACAATACCCGTCCACATCATTTAGTTACAGCCGGTTAAAGTCGAGCAAAGTTCCAGATCAGAAGCAGTTATCACAGAATCATATATATACTTAGGGTTTCTTCATCCCGTTCATTAATTCTCGACACCAAACGATTTTAGGTGAGTCCAAAACATATTTAGGTTCATTATTACAGGCCTTAACATATTCAAAACGAATTAAATCCATTACATAGCTCCTGGGTCGATCCATATATATTAGTTTTTAGGGTTTTTGGTTTATGATTTTATGTGACTTATTATGTGATCTATCATTCGATTAAACACAAGAACTTGAACAAAGATTGAACAAAAGAGATACAATACCCTCGTAGACCACGAAGAACACGGATAACAAGAGATCAAAAACACTACACGAAAGCTTTTCTTCCTCCTTCTCCTTTTGTTCGCACGACAGCATAGAAAAACAAGAACAATAACACGTTTTTTGATTAGTTTCTGATTCAAACATTCGTGTATTCAGATTGTACTACGTATATACCTTAGAACAAGAACAAGATGGAGCCTCTTGGTGATGTTTTTGGATCGACACAGCAGCAAAAACAAGAAGGCAGCAGAAACTTTTGTGTAGGAGATTTTTAGGGTTTATGTGATCTTCGGTTTTGTGTTTTTGGAGAAGAAAATGATAAGGGTGAATTTTATGGATGGAATGCCGAGTATGGGGGAGGGATAGGGCCTCAAAACCGGATATTATGGAAGACCAAATCATTAGTTGTGATTTGATTGAATCTTACCAAGTTTACATGATTTTAAAATAATTAAAAGGGTTTAATATTGTATTTATAAATTAAAATTCGGCTAGCATGTTATTAAGGTGCCCACATGATGTTTTTAATGTGTGATAAGTGCCACAATATTATTTGGTTTCATAAGTTACTTGTTTACAAAGATTCGGGATCAATTTGGTGCTCCAAGGACTTGTTAAATCAAAATTTTAGATTGTAAGGGCATTTTGGTCTTTTTACATGTTTTAGAATTTTCGGGTTTTACATAAGGTTGGTCCAAAACAAACATCACTACGGATTCTAAATCGGAGGAATTTGAACGTACAATATAGTGTAACGGAATGTGTACACCTCAAAATGAAACTCGTTGTCGAAACGTTAGGTCTTCCATAATTCATCATTCTTCTCATAACGAAACCATCATCCAAACAAATGCATAACGAACACAGAACGGAATTTCTAATAGGGTAAGGCTCATTCAAAAGATCCTATCGAAAGGTAACGGAAACTTAAGTGGTCTAAGAGGAAATGAATTACGTCTTCAATATCTTCATCCTTTACAAAAATCAAATCTTCCAAATCCAAACGTTTACTACAAAATTTCATCCATTCAATTTCATGATCTCGAATCTTTTCAAATTCCAAGTGGTCGCTCTCTTGTCAAATCATATGATCATAGGGTGAAAAGGAAATCATAAACTTGAGTCTGGTTCCTCAAGTCTTCGACACTTCTTCTGGACACTTCGGTGTGGTAGCGTGAATCTCTGACGTGATTACCGTGCATTCCTCCATTTGCGAGTCTGCTTCAGCTCTCAATTCATCTTAGTACAACTAAAATGACTAGCGAAACAAGGTTGCGTGTCTTCTACAGGTCTTCTAGCATGATTCAAAATTCACCAACTCAAACTGCTGTGGACTTCCTGGTTTATGTGCTGAAAGCTCATCTTCTACAGTCTGGTCGTCTTGATGCCCAACTGAAATCTCCACGTGTTGCTTGAGGTATAATCGAGTCTCATCTCAGTCTGTCTTCTCCTCACATGCTTCTCTCTTGGTAACGCCTGTCACGAACCTCTTCTGCACATCTTCTACAAGGTTTCTAACTCTGACGATGGTCTTCAGTCTTGGTCCTTTTCGTGGAAGCTCTTTAGTCATCGGATACCTGGTGGTGTTGTCTGCTACAATCTCTGATCGTCAAGTAAATCTATTCTTCTAGAACAAAGGGTCAGTTCACTTCATACTAAAAATGGTCAACGTGTTCCTCGTTCGTCTCTGAGCACAAACATACTGTCATACTATGACAATTGTCCGAATACTTGCGAAAACTTGAATCTTCTAGCCAATACAATTGACATCATTCAAAACTTATAGTGGTCACACGGGTACTAAAGCAACTTCAGGAAATCTTCTTAGGGAAAAGCTTTATATCACAAATCTTTCTCTTCACAACTCAAATTGTAATGCTTCGCGGAACTTAATCTCAACTAATCAACTTCCTTCTCAGATGTTCTTGTGGTTGCTTCTTCCGTCTTTCAAACTCAAATGAGGTCGTCTGCTACGGAGTTTCAAAAATAGGACAAATCAATATTGATACGCGGAAATGGAATAATGATTACGGTTACATTCACGATGGTCGGTGTGCCGCCGCACACTTCTCTCTTTCTTCTTCATAAACCAACAGGAGCACTGAAGTGAACAACCTCATATTCCATCAGTTCCTACAATCTCTTAACTTCTTCAGTATCGTGGTTTCGCCAAATTCAGATTAGTTCAATGCAACTTTACTTCCCAAACGGATTTCAAAAGGTTCATCAGAAATACCAGAAATTCGTACAACAAATTTTCAAATGCCGGAGCTTTCCAAGAGTGGATACTAACAGGCGTTAGGAGAAAATTGGAAATCAAAGAGATCGGAGTATGTGCTTCATAGCAACAATAACCTTAACATATTCAAATGATTGAGGATATCATATCAAAATAGGGTGAAGCAGATTGTTAAAGGTCGCATTTCAAATATTGTAGTCCATGATAGCTTTACAAAACCACCAATCCATAATCAAGAGACCTCAAAGTCAAATACATCCAAAGGGAAACGGATTCTCAGAGCGAATGTGGTTGTCAAATCATACGGATAGTTCACATATCAAATTTAGGTACATGGTTCATCAAAGTGTGGGATGGGAGAGTATTAGAATATATCAAGGTCAAATATATCAAATTGAAGGTTAGCATCGTGAACAGTTCAAAGGATTGGAATCTTGTTTAGCTTATAACATAGGAATGGTAGGGTGTGCACCGATAGTAATACGAACATCGTTTAACTGTCAGAGTTGAGATGTATGGAATATCAGTTATTAGCATCAGCATGCTTAGATAACAATTCCGTACTGGACAAATATCAACATCAAATCCTTCTAAAGGAAATTGGTTAACATACAACGTTCATCATTCAAATGACGGAAGGTAAGACTTCCTCGTCTTCTGCGACAAACGTTCTTATAAGGCATGACTAAAGGCAAAGGCAAGATTCAGAGTGATGCGGAAGCAAATACTACTCACAGGGATGTCCTAGTCTACCCATTCCTCACCGGTTGTAACTTATGTTCCTATGGAAAAATACTCAAGCAACTTCACAAAGGTTATCCTACGAGCGCCTACAGGGAAACTTAGTGGTCCTAACTTACACAGGCCAAGGGTAGATGTACTACAAGTCGCTAACCTGTCTCTGATACCACTTTGTAACACCCCAACCCGGCAAGGGTAGAAGTGTCACGTAAATGGTGACATATCAAAGGCAAGCATAACATACGACTTACATAATACAAATGTTTACAATGTTACAAAGGAAAATATACCAAATCTACGTAGTCATACATAAACGAATACTAAAACTAAGGTATCCTCTTCATAAGCTAATCTCTCATCCCAAAGCAAACCAAAGCTCCTGGCTTTCTACTAAAACCTGCCGCAGGAAAAGAAATGCGGCTGAGCTTAAAAAGCCCAAAGAACAGATATAATATAAACGGAAACAAAATCAAACGGAAATGAACAGGCATATCATAATGAATGAGATATAGGAAAGGAAATAAAAAGTAAGGTTTAGGACAGTAATCCACCACGAGCCCAAACAAATCAAATCATAATCCTGTAGCAAATCTAGAGGGGATACCTCTCAAATAACCGGATAATATGAGGGGTGACCTCATGTATCACATTGGAGTGATCAGCTCCCAAATTTTGTGAAGACGTGGATTGCACCCATCATCAGTCACTAAATAACAAATATATCATATTCACTAAACAAATCAAATCTAGGATGCATCCATACGCCCCCCAAACAAATCATATTGGCCATAACAAATCATAAAGCGCGCATATCATATCAAATGGGGACGGTGTGTAACATCACTCGAACACACTAGAGTCATGCCATTGGTGCATCAATGACATGGCCATGTTACCTTCATGGCTAGGAAACAAATTTGGCTCGTAGCATCAAACTAGGGTCAAAGGTCAAAGGTCCAAATCAAAGCAAAGGTTCATATGTCATAATCATAGTCCAAATCTCAAGGTTCATATGTCAAAGTTCAAATGCCAAAGGTTCATATAAGAGGTTTAGAAATCCAAGGTTCATATCAAAGTGTAGGGAACATAGCAATGGTATAGGGAAACCCTAATACGAATCAAAATAGAGACCGAAGGCTCCTTATACAAAGAGCAGAATATCTGTACCTTAACCGCCAACGAAACATAACATAAGGATAAGAACTCACTCCTCCTTCGGCGAATCTACACGAATCAATGATCGGCTTATTATTAATAACTTATTCAAATCAGAGTTCTCATTTTTGTCGGCTTTCCATTTTTAGTAACTTTCCATTTATAGCAGGTTTCCATATTTAGTAAGTTTCCCTTATTAGAAAGTTTTCCTCTTTAGTAAGATTGAGGTATCATAGTTAAATTAACTCATTCTCATACTTAAGTTATCCAGAATTACACATTTAGTCCTTTAGTTTACACAATTTACAATTTACACCCTTTATATTATTAAGTTACACTTTAAACCTCATAATATCAACAATTACACATTAAACCTTTGGTTTACCAAATTTACACAATTAGTCCTTAATTTAATAAGTTATACGAATGTCCCATAATTTACACAATAGGTCCCTCAAGTTAATTAGTTTACATATTAAACCTTTACTTTACATTTTCAATCCTTTAATATTAATAATTACATATTAGGCCATTAAATTCTCAATTTTACACAATACACCCTCAACATGATTTAATATATGAATACACCTTAACTTTCCTGAAATTACATTTTTAGTCCCTCTACTTATTTAATTTACAAATCGAATTACAATATACTTAATTAACCATTTAAACCCTTTTAATTACAAAAATTACACATGACACCCTTAAGTTACATTTTATACGAAATATACCCAGTCCAAATAATGTTCTAAAAATAACCCACAAGTTTTAATGTTTACAAAACACACTCTTATATTTTCAAAACCAAATCGTATAACACTTAAAATAACGAAACCCTAATCCTAATATGACAAATAATTTACCAATCATATCCTCATCATTAATCATCATTTATATCACCAAGAACAAGCCCTAACACCTAAACCCTCATTCGTACGAATTTATTTTCTTTTCTTCCTTCGTTTTCTTTCAATCCGATTAAAAAAGCAAATCGATCATAATTATATTAAGCCATGATAAATCCAATTAACATTTTTCCAGTACTTTATAGGCCACAAGGAACATAAATAAAATATACATATTGCCCAAAAAATTCGTATAACATTTTATATAGTTTTCATACGTTTTAATGATTAATTTCACATATAATTCATAGATCTTGCATGGTTCGATTGTATCATTTTATTTGATGTTCATATGATATAAGAGTCATAGGAAAAATACCAGATCTAATATAGAACGTATAGAAAAGGCGTAACGAATTATTGTTCTTCGGTTAGGCATGCGACACCACAAAATTCTCCACGAGCTCACGAATGATCCAACAACCTTTTAGCCATTTTTCATAGAGTATATATCATGTGAGGATCATGAGAAAAATAAGAAACAAATTTTATATGAGTCGAATGAATTATGGACGAATTTACTTACGTTTTGTTCTAGCGACAAAGAAAAATTAGCCACAATCGAACCAGGCAACACACAGCTCCAAACGTATTTTTCTAAGCTTCTAATGATGCTAAAGAACACAGGAAAAATAGCCTCACACCTCCAGGAAGTCGCACGAATTTTAGATGAATATTGCTAGGGTTTGTAGGTGTTTCGGTTTAGCTTTTGAAGAAAGAAAAGGATATAACAATTATATAAAATATTTGCCGAGATTTTGGAGGGGGAAAAGGAGCAAGAATCGGCCAAGAGTGAAGACCAAATCACATCTCCGTCAATTTGTATTATTTCCTTATTTTCTTGATAATTATCTACATTTTTATAATGGTTTAAATATCAATTAAAATTAAATAACATAGATTTCGGTCCATATGACTTTTAAATGTGTTACAAATATTTTTGGTGGCTTGTACAAATATTACTTGGTGCCTCATAATTATTTCATATCATATGTGGTTTAGTTACATAGGTTTTGTGATTTAATTTGGCACTTATATAAGCTTTAATTGAATTTCAAAGTTGGAGGGGCATTTTGGTCTTTTTACATGTTTTGGATTTTAGGGTTTTACATTTTAGCCATGAATCAGAAATACTGAACTTGTTCGAGTTCATCTTAAACCCTACGCATCTAAATTACTTCAAATGTGTTTCTGGGTTCGATTCTTTGGATAAATCATGTTATATGACATATATAAGCACTATCCCAACAACTTAATTAGGCCACAACACAATCATAAGATTTTCCCCAATTATAACGTATGAACCCTAATTATCAAACACTCAAAATGATTAAATCCAAATTCGACATAAACCCTAATTTTATTTTAATCGATTTTGAAAGATTTAGCCGTTGGATCATTAAATCCTTGAAAACCGGGTCTTAGAATCATGCAAACAATGTATTAACACTCACAGTTTTGAAGATTCTTGACCGGATTTGAAGATTGATTTTGATTCGTGGATTGAGTTGGTAAGAAAATTAAATACGGTTGGTGAAAAGAGTAAATGTGATTTGGTGAATTGCAATAACTGCATTTCAGATGCAGTTATTGTAATTTTACCTTTGTTTTAACTTTTACAATTTTGACACATTAAGTCCCTTAACCACATGATTTTTCAATTCAAGTCCTTACTCACAACTTATTAACTAGACTTGACATGTTTTTGACAATAACAATTTAATACTCCCCTTTGACTTATGAGTTTTTGAAAACATTTTTTTTTTTAGATCAAGGAAGGTATCACACAGATAGTATTACCACCACTTTATAAAGCAACAATTTTTAAAGAAAATATGCAAATACAAATTTTAATGAAAATTTTTGTTGGGTCCATCAGTACCCAAGAATACTTAAAACAAGATTTGGAAACAAATTAACTAAGTGTAAATTAAACCGAGAACAATTCTAGTCACTAAGAGAACAGTCTCTCAGTGAGTCATCTTCAGGATGCTTAAGGCGAATTCAAGAAGAAGGATTCACTACTCAGGAAGGCGGTACTCCCTGAGTAGGACTTAAGCCAAAGAAGAAGATGATGGTTCAGTGAGTGTTGGACAAGAACTCACTGAACCCCAGTCTCCTCAACGACAATTGTGATTAATAAATGAAGACGTGTACTAAAGAACCTAAAGCCTGAAAGAAAGGTAGGAAGATCTGGGAAGAGTTTAAGATAAGATCAAATTTATCTTGTCAGGAAGAAACCTTCCCTAAGACGGCTAAAAGTCATGGAGTGTCAGACCAACCACTCCTAAAGACTTTTAGCCCATTCCTATTGGTTCTTAGAAATGACAATTACTGTTGTAATTGTCAGACATGCTTGCTTCAACAACTTGTATTATTTTAATCACGTTTACTCTTTATACTTGTGTATAAATAGGTTCAGATAGGAGAGAAGTTAAGTGTGTTTTGTACATTGAAAGCTTAGACTTTTACAAAGCAACTTCTCTCCTACAAAGAGTAACGTATCCCTAAGATAGCTCAGTGGGTCAAATTGTTACCACTCAAAGCAAAGCTTGAGTTTAGATAGGAGACACCACCATACCTTGTCTATTCAATCCCAAGTGTTTGTTCCGCAAAACACTTGGGTAATAGATTCGTTGATTCATTTCTAATAAGAATTTAAATGTTGAAAAATACTTATGTGTTTTTACTTTTACGTTTCCTTAATCTGTTAGAATTAATCATAACATTGTATTAGTCATAAACACGAATAGATTAACTTTCTAGTTAACTCTAAGCGTGTGAAGGGAACAACAAGTGGTATCAAAGCCTCTGGTTTATAAAATCTTTCAAAACTAACCAAGAGTGCTCAAGGTTTTTAAAACCAAGATCCTACTATGGCTGATATCAATGTACCCCAGCTGGTCGATAAAAAGGGTGGCAGCTATTCTGCTGTTGCACCCAGACTAGAAGCTGGAAAGTTTAGCAAATGGAAAAAACGTATGATTTTCTATTTAACTGGTATGGAACCTTACTACATCACCTGTATCAGGGATGGCCCATTTGTCCCTAAGACTGCTGCAGGGCTAAACAAGCCTGAGGCACAATGGACCGTTGATGAGAGGAGGGTGGTCAATCAAGACCAGCGCCTTAAAAGCATCCTTATATCTTGTCTTCCTGACGATATAATGGAATCAGTCATCAACTGTTTAACAGCCAAGCAAACTTGGGATGACTTGGTTAATAGCTTTGAGGGCCCCTCAGATACCAAGGAAAACAGGGTCATGGACCTGAAACTTGAGTATAATACTTTCAGGGCAAAAGACTCTGAAAGTCTCTCTCAGACTTATACCAGATACAAGAATTTGATAAATGAGCTATCAAATGATGGTGTAGTATTATCTAAGCATGAGACTAATGTTGGCTTTGTCAACAGTCTCCCTGAGAAGTGGCTAAACTTCTCATAAGGCCTGAGGAATGCTAATCACATTCAGACCCTTGAGCTCCCTGAAATCTATGGGAAATTTGTCTATGAGGAAAACTTGATCTCAAGGAGATATCCTGACTCAAAAGCTCTTGAGTCCAAAAAGGCCTTAACCTCCACACCCATTTCAACTGCTTTCTATACTAATGGTGTTGTGCAGGATTTCCAAGAATATTCTGAGGATCAAATTGATGAAAGGACTAGTGATGAGTACCTAAAAGATTTAAACTTGGAATTCCAAGAGAGGGCTCTCCTTGCTAGTTCAAAACGTTTCATCAAAAGAAACCAGTCCAACTTTTCTAAAGGAAAAGCAAATGAAACCACTGAATGTTTTAACTGTGGTAAAAAGGGTCATTTTGTTAGGGACTGCTATTCTAAAACTACCTCAGAACCTTCTTACAAATTTTCAGGAAATAGTTCCTCAGGAACTAACAAGTTTCAACCTAGGATGTTTCAGTCGACCCAACAATTTCAAAACAAGGGTCAAAAAGACTTTGAAGCAAAATATAGGAAAGCCAAGGCTAAACTTGCAATTCTTGAAACTAATCCCTCTATGTCTCAGGCTGCTCAAACACCCAAACCTGTTCAGGAAAAGAATAAGGTTTTAGTAGCTGAAGCTTATTACTGGGATGATGAAGAGGTCTCCTCAGATGAGGAAATTAGAGTGAGTGCACTGATGGCACTCTCTGAAGGTGATCAGGTGGCTGTTGGGAAAAGCCATGCAAGGAATGGAGAGTGGGTAAACATCACCATGAAGAAGGTAAACACTCTACTTTCTATGGATGATGATTCTGATTGGCAGTCTTACATGAATTATATTTGTGTAGATCTTAAATTTGTTGAGGAACAAAGGCTTAACATGTGTTCAAAATATAACAACATAGTGTCAGAATTGAATAAATGTAGAGATGAATTGCTTGTACTGAAGCAAGCCAAATTAGAAACAATAACTCTACAAATTCAGAACACTAAAATTTTGAAACAAAACCAAGCCCTACAAACTGAACTTAACAAAGAAAAAGCTGTCATCCAAGGCTGGACCAAAAAGAACCCCAAGGTCTTTGATACTGTGGGTTTAATCCCTAGGAAAACTATAGGAATTGACCATCACATTGTTAACCCCTATGTAAGTCCCAGTGAACTGACCTTTGTTCCAGCTGGCATATCTTTTGAGCAAGAAATGCTTCCCAAGTCAAATGACTGGATTGTCAGGGACAACCCAGTCAGTAAGTTACCAAACTTTGAGACTGGAAAGATCTTGCTTCCTGAAAGTCAGGCTTTGAAAAATATTCTTGGACTTACTGAACAACTCAGTAAGCTTGAACTCACTGAACAACTCAGTAATACTGAGTCAGTGAATGAGTCTGAATCAGAATCATATCCACCACTTCCTCCACTGAATACCCTTCAGGGTGCTGCACCAAACTCAGGCCTCCCACCAATGGTCTTCTCACCACACTCTCCAAAGGAGAGATCAGGAATGGGAACAACCATCCTGAAGAGACCAACCCTTGAAGTCTCAGTAAATACTGATGACTCATCAACTTCAGTCCCTTCTGAAGTAACAACCCAAAGCCCTGATTCAAAATTTGATCAGTTGGCTGAAATGGTCAGGAAGCTGGGAGAGAAGATTGCATCTTCTGAGAAACCTTCTCAATCCAAGAAGGAACAAAAACCAGCTTCCTCAAAGACCAAACCCAAACCCACAAAACCCTTGAAAAGATGTGAATTGTGTGACTATACCAATCATATTACTGATAATTGCTAAACAGAAACAGAAACAAAAGGCAAAGCCTTTTGCACAATGCCCTTACTGTGGGTTCAATGACCACCATCCTAAGGATTGTCAAATTGACAATTGTTGTGAAAATAGTGGAAGTTCCACTCATAACACCTCAGGACGTGGTAAGGCCATTCAGGCCAGTAGAGGTATGACAAAGTCAGCCTCTCAGTCCACTGAGTCTACATCAGCAATCAAATGCATAATATGTGGTAGCTCAGTCCACTCCACCACTGACCATAAATCACTTGAAAATGTTAATAAGACCCTCAAAGCTAAGCCCTCCAAGAAGTGGAGTCCTAGAAAGAACTGACCCAGTTTACCATTTGTGCATAAACATGCCAGGGACCCTGTTTGGCATCTTGATAGTGGATGTTCAAGGAGCATGACTGGTGTGAAGGAGTATCTGCACAAGTATGTGGATGAATCAGGACCCAAAGTGATATTTGTTGATAACTCATCATGTCTCACTGAAGGTTATGGTTCAGTAAACTGCAATGGTATAGTCTTTACTAGGATAGCTTATGTAAATGGTCTAAAATACAATTTGATAAGTGTCAGTCAACTATGTGATGCAATTTGATGATAAACAAGGAATCATCTTCAATGCGAATAAGGAAGTTGTCCTTATTGCACCAAGAAGACATGATGTTTATGTGTTAGACATGTCCAGTCTGACTCAGAATGGAACTTGTCTCTTTACCAAGGCCACTGATACTCTCAACTGGCTTTGGCATAAGAGACTCTCCCACCTGAACTTCAAAAACATAAACAACCTTGTAAAACAAAACAAGGTCCTTGGCTTACCATCTCTTGTGTTTTCAAAGGACAAACCATGCTCAGCTTGTGAAAAAGGTAAACATCACAGAGCATCCTTTAAAACCAAAACCAACTTTTCCATCAGGAACTGCCTTCATCTTCTCCATATGGATCTATTTGGACCAATTAGTCCTAGATCCATTAACCATGAGAAGTATACTCTGGTCATTGTGGATGAATACTCAAGATACACTTGGGTATACTTCCTGATCAAAAAGAGTCAGGCAGCTGAAACAATTATGTCCTTTGTCAGGAACATTGAAAATCAGAATGACATCAAAGTCAAACAGATTAGGACTGACAATGGAACAGAGTTCAAAAATTATGAACTTGAATGTTTCTATGATGAGAAAGGCATTACACAAAAATTTTCCTCACCTTACACACCTGAACAAAATAGGGTGGCTGAAAGGAAAAATAGAACACTCATTGAAGCAGCTAGGACAATGCTAAATGGATCAGTCCTTTCCAAACACTTTTGGACTGAAGCAGTAAAGACTGCCTGTTAGACACAAAACAGATCCATCATTGTCAAGAGACATAGCAAAACTCCTTATGAGTTATTCAAGGGAAGAATCCCTGACATCAGCTACTTTCATGTCTTTGGGTGTCCTATGTTTATTCATAATAACAAGGATCACTTAGGAAAATTTGATGCCAAAGCTGATGATGGATACTTCCTAGGATACTCCCTTGTCTCAAAGGCCTTCAGGGTGTTCAACACTAGGAGACAGCATGCTGAGGAAACATTTCATGTTACCTTTGATGAGAGCACTGAAGCAATCAGTGTCTCTAACAACTCAGTGGAAGAGATAGGTACTGATGAATCATCAAGATACCCTCCTGATGAACATCATGCTGATAATGGTCCTTCCACTTAGTACCATGCAAATGCTGACATCTCCTATTACATCATTCCCCATAACCTTCCTTATCCAACCATCACTGAGTTTATTAAAGCACAAAATACTGATGAATTCATTCAGTCAGTACAAAGTGCTCAGGTACTAAACAATATCAGTGATGAGTCAACCCACTCAGACACTCAAGATGCTGAAGAACATCATGTGTCTGATCTTGATCCAACTCATCAGGCCTCGACAAGTTCTAATCAGTTTCCAAGACCTCAGGACAGTTGGACTAGGTCTCAGGATATAGAACTTGTCAATATAATTGGTGAGCCGACTGAAGGCATGCTCACAAGAAGCATGGCTGCTGAACTGAGAGCAGCCTCAACCAATGAATGCCTATTTGTGGACTTCATTTCCACAATTGAACCCAAAAGTGTTAAGGAAGCACTAAAACATCCAAGTTGGGTTCAAGCCATGAATGATGAACTGGAACAATTTGACAGAAACAAGGTAATGACCTTGGTCAAATGTCCTGAAGATGTTTCAGTCATTGGCATGAAATGGGTATTTAAAAACAAATCTGATGAAAATGGCATAGTCATTAAAAACAAAGCCAGACTTGTTGCCAAAGGCTATGATCAACAAGAAGGCATTGACTATGAAGAAACATTTGCACCAATAGCAAGGATGGAAGCCATCAGGATCTTCCTTGCTTTTGCTACATACATGAACTTCAAGGTGTACCAAATGGATGTTAAAAGTGCATTCTTAAATGGCTCACTGAAAGAAGAAGTTTATGTTCAGCAACCTCCTGGATTCGAAAGCCATGAGTATCCTGACCATGTCTATAAGCTTAACAAAGCCCTCTATGGACTGAAGCAAGCTCTCAGGGCATGGTATGAAACTCTTTCAGCCTTCCTGATCCAAAACAAATTTGTCAGAGGCAAGATAGACAATACATTGTTTATCTAAAAGACAAATAATGATGTCATACTTGTACAAGTGTATGTTGATGACATCATCTTTGGCTCAACAAATTATAAACTTTGCAAACAGTTTAAAAAACTAATGGCAAAGAAATTTGACATGAGCATGATGGGAGAACTGACTTACTTCCTTGGTCTACAAATCAAGCAGACTGATAAAGGAACCTCTATCAGTCAAGAGAAGTATGTCAGAAGCCTACTGAAGAAGGATGAGCTCAGTGACTGTGCCTCAGTCAAGACTCCCATGGTACCCCCAAACAACCTTGGTCCTGATCTTACTGGAAAACCATTGAATCAAACTCTTTTTAGCGGAATGATAGGATCACTGATGTATTTACTTGCATCAAGGCCTGATATCCAATTCTCAGTCTGCTTATGTGCCAGATATCAATCTGACCCAAGAGAAACTCATATCACTGCTGTGAAAAGGATATTAAGGTACCTGAAAGGTACTCCAAACCTTGGATTATATTATCCAAAATGTTCAGGCCTTGATCTTAAAGGATACTCAGATTCTGACTAAGCTGGATGCAACATGGACAGAAAAAGCACCTCAGGCTCCTGCCAAATTCTTGGTGGAAAACTAGTCTGTTGGAGTGCTAAGAAGCAACAATCAGTTGCCATGTCCTCAGCTGAAGCTGAATATGTTGCAGCAGCAAGTTGTTGTACAAATGTACTCTGGATGAAAAGTCAACTCAGTGACTATGGAATTCAGTACAAGATGGTTCCCATCTTTTGTGATAACACAAGTGCAATTGCCATCTCAAATAACCTTGTTCTTTATCAGAGAACAAAACACATTGATATTAGATATCACTTCATCAGGGACCATGTCATGAATGGTGACATTGAATTACACTTCATTCCTACTGAATATCAGCTAGCTGATATATTCACCAAGCCATTGGATGAACCAACTTTCACCATACTGAAAGCTAAACTAGGAATGTTGGATATTGAAAATCAGTCCACTGATTGACTCCATCCAAATTTGTGTAAATTTCTGAATCCCTGACTCAATGTGTTCTTCAGTGAGAAAGGTCACTGAAATTCAGGAATTAAACCCAAGTTCCTGAATTCTTGGTCCTCAGGAACTATACCCAAGTTCCTGAACCCTGAACCTCAGGAATTAGATCCAAATTCCTGATCACTAGAACCATCAGTGACTAAACCCAAGTCCTGACAATCAGGTTCACTGAATGAAAAGTCATTCAGGGTCCTCAAGAGACATTAAATACTGACTTAAATGCTCTAAGTATCTAGTTAGTAAATGTCTGAGGTTGGTAACTGAACTCATATTTAATTTAAGAATATTTGTTCTTTTTGCCTTTCTGGCTTCCACCTCTGGGCCACCACATTCCCACTTGGCATTAAATGCCTCTCCAATCACATTAAAGATATGTGATGACTCATCTCTGCAAATTACACTTTTGCAGAACTGCTCAACTGTTCACCTTGACTGTTGCGCCAAACCAGGGAAAAGTGGAGTGTTGGCATTAAATGCGGATCCCAAAACATTTTATTCAAAACAGTTTCCAAAAATTCTTTTTGAATAAATAAAATCCGCTTAATGCCTAAAATACCCTCCACTTCACTTCCCTATAAATACCCCAACCAAAATAACAACACACACGTCTATTAGAAATTTTAAGCAAATTCTGCCCATTTTTTCTCTCAAAACTAATAGTGTGTGTGTTCTTAGGCTTTAGAAACCCAGAATCATTTGTTAACCCAGACCCACCAATACAAATGGCTTCTTCTAATGCTATCACATACGCCCCTAATGTGGATTTCATATTATAGGGCCTAGACCTCACAAAGAACAATGTGATGGGAAACTTTTCCTATCCACAAAAGTTCCATGCTTACAAGAACGTGATTAAATATCTTCAAAACTGTTTTCTTGCAAAAGCATTTACCAAAATCCCCTAAGTCATCTACCATGACTACTTGAGGGAATTCTGGTGTACTGCTGTGGCTACTAGCCCAAAAGACACCAAAGAATCCATCATCACATTCATAGTGATGAATGGGAAAAGACCCCTTTCCCTGGATTACAACACCTTCATCAAGGCCACATGTCTTGATTTTGCTGAGGCTTTTGAGCCCAACCCCACTGATCAAGAGGTTAAGAATGAATTAATCTTTCTAGGACCTCATGACCTCAGACGTCCTGATCAGTCTGCTGGAGCCTTATTGGAGAAGGCTCCAATAGTTAAAACCTGGTTCCACCCAGTCTGGAGGATCCTGATGACATTTTTCATTCAGGTCCTTGGGGGGAATAAATCCTCCACGGAGCAATTGAACTCATCACAACAATTGATGTTGTTCAGCCTCCTGGAGGGTAAAAAGATTGATATCAGAGGAATAATCTTCCAAGACCTCGTTGCCAAGCTCTCAGGAAAATCTAGGCAAAAAAATTTGTTTTACCCTAGGTTTATTTCCTGTGTGCTTCAGGACCTTCTTGGTTCTGACTGTGATAGGTCTAACATCGAAGGTACAAAACCTGACGTCTTGCATAAGACCAAATTTTCTAGTGGCATCCCTGAGGTAACACTCATTGCCCTGACCACCTATATGATGGAGGTGATTCAGGGGGAGAACGCTGTCTCACCAGTGCCTTCACCGACCAAAAAGGTGAAGAAGACAAAGAAGGGTCAGTCCAATAAGGTGGTTAGACCCAAACCACTCGCCACTGAGACTGATGCCGAAAACCAACTCAACCTTAAAAAAGGGTTGAATGTGGCCCAGACCTCTGAGACACCCACTACATAGAACCCTCTGACCACAAACAAAGGCCAACGGAGGGCACTGAGAAATCATCCTCAGTGTCCTCGGGCAAACCCTTTCCACATGTTCCCACTGACATACACAAGTCTGAGGGATCAGGAACATTCACCATTTCACATCCCCATGAAGGAACTGACAAATCACAATCAGTTCCTGAGGGAGAAAAGGGTTCTAAATCCTCGGTGGGGCAGCACTACTCCACTGAGAAGGGGACCCACAAACAATCACATCCTGCTAACGTTCCTGAGCAAACACACTCAGGATCTCAGGGAGTTCAGGACCCTAAATCCCCAAAATGACAGTACAATCCTGATGGGAAGGGGGTCCATCAATCATCACAATCAGTGCCTAGTGATACTACTGGAAAACACCCATCAGTAGTTGAAGGCGCTAAGGGGGACAAAGACTCAGAGGGAAAGAAACAACCCGCTGATATGGAACCCATCACCCCCTCAGGCGGATCCATTCACTCAGGAACTGCCCCCAAAAGCCAGGCTGGTATTACCCCAGTTATTATGGCTAGTCAGGCTGAGCAAACCCACTCAGTTATTATGACAACGGGGTTAGGACCTGGCTAAAACAAAGGCGAGTCTTCTTATGAAGAGGAGCCGGTTCAACTTTTGGGTATTGAGTCCATGGGGGACATTCAGGCTCTTCTTGAGCCTGATGATGAGCTCAAGCAAGAGAGTGATGAGGAACTTTTTGAGGCAGGTGAGGATATGGAAACTGATGTACAATCTGAAAAATCTGAACAACCTGAACAATCACATCAGTCAGCTCCACATCCAAGTGAAGAATCAGAATCTCAAGCTGCTGGTTCTTCAGATACTGACAACATCCTCAGCAAGTATGACAAGACTCTTCCTCTCACTGAGAGACAATTGGTCAAGTTCCTGCTTAAGACCAACAAGGCTCTCTTCCAAGGTCTGACTGAAGAAATGTTTGACCAGCACACTGAAGCCGCTGTTCATTATGTCAACCTGAAGGAATCAGTGGAAGCCTATCATGATGATGAAAATGAGCACATGTCATCTATCTCCTTCACCCTGACGAATCTTGATTACAACTTTAAACTGTTCAACGAGTCTCTCACCAACTTACAAAAGAGCGTTGACACTATTCAAGTGTCAGTGAAAGATGACCCTGAGCTAAACAAAAAAGTTCTTCAGGCTTCAGAAACTTACCAGCAACAAACTTCTCAGTTGACTGAGCTGGTAACTGTGCTGAGATCCTCAAATCTTCAGGGACTCAACTCTTCAGTGGACTCCATCCGATCTTCCCTTGGCCTTATGGAGTCCCACATGGCTTCTTTGGCATCGTCTTCTTCCTCCCTGGCTTGGAATCTTGGGCCGAGGATGACTGCATTAGAGGCTTCTCAGGCTTCTCTTGAGACTAAGGTCTCAACTCTTCAGGAGGACACCTCAGACATCAAGTCCATGATGACTGAGATCTATCAAGCCTTCAAAGGTCAAGCTCCCTCAACTTCAGTGAGCGAACCAACTCTTGCTCTCACTATGGGTCAAGCAACAGTTGAGGGGGAGAAAGTCACTGAAGAACCTCCACAACCTGAACAAGAACAACCTCCTTCTCACACTGAGGGGGAGAATCCTGAAGCCACCTCATCTTCATCCCACCAAGAGAAAGGCAAGGGCATTCTCACAACCATTGAGCCTGAGCCCACAATCTTGGTACCTGCCTCCAAGGAAAGAAGGCCAGACCCTGATGAACCAATCAGGGTTCCTTATGAAATCAATGGGGTGATGGAACTTCTCACTCATGCTGAAATTCAAGCTCACATAGAGAAAGAGGAGGCAGTAAAGAAAGCTGCTGAAGATGAAAGGCAGAACAAGCTTGCTCTCATTCAGGTTGCAAGAGAAGAGGCTGAGAAGATTGGGATTGAGGCAAAAGACCTTGCAAAAAGGGAAGGTGGCAAGAGCTTTGTGGAAGCTCAGAATGCTCAGTTGGCTGCTCTCAGGCAGAAAAGAGAAGAAAGGGCGAAAAGGGCTGAAGAAATTAGGCAGAACAGGATTGAGAGATATCAGTGGGTCATGACAAGCAGGTTGAAGCCTGAACCCATCCTTCAGGTTCATAGCCCCTTCAGATTCGCAGACTTCGGGATCACTGAGTTGGATGAATTGGGTTCAATATTAGCGAAAAAATCTAATGTTGTGGTCCCTGGTCTGTTAAAATCCCTGAGCCTGAGGTATGAAAGATTGGCAGCAGCACCTCAGGAACTTGGTATTCCATCTCTTCTTCCTGCTTCAGCTGAACAGCCTGCCCCTTCTCAGTCTTCTTCAAGAAAGAGAAAGAAGATTGAAGCTGAGCCTGAGATCAAGGTTCCTGGTCTTGACTGTAATAGGGCTCTCCCTAAAGGTGTTCCATTCAGGAACAATGTGGTCATTGAACAACCTGAAAGAGGTATGTTCTTCATTGATGAGTTCGGTGACCAAGCCTTTCAGAGATGGAGTGATATTGATCTATCAGGGATCAAAACCATGCTTGGCTTTCTAATGATGGCCTCCCCACTCAAAACTCCTGAAAATGAAAGGTTTTGTCAAGATCTGAAAAGGAAAATCCGAGAGCACCCTGACCAACAAGAACTACAGTCAAAGAAGCCTAAGCTTGAAGCCCTTGGGATTAAGTTGAACTAATGAATCTGCCTGACTACCACCACCACCTTTTGTACTTAGTTTTGATAGGACTTGTAATGATATTAATAAGATGATGTTTTTATTATTTTAGTGTCCTTATTTAAATTCTAGTACATTCAGTATGAGTAGAAGTCATTAGCTCACTCATTACTGATCAAAACACTTAGGAATAATTTATATCCAAATAGGGGGAGATTTTTGGGTCCATCAGTACCCAAGAATACTTAAAACAAGATTTGGACACAAATTAACTAAGTGTAAATTAAACCGAGAACAATTCAAGTCACTAAGAGAACAGTCTCTCAGTGAGTCATCTTCAGGATGCTTAAGGCGAATTCAAGAAGAAGGATTCACTACTCAGGAAGGCGGTACTCCCTGAGTAGGACTTAAGCCAAAGAAGAAGATGATGGTTCAGTGAGTGTTGGACAAGAACTCACTGAACCCCAGTCTCCTCAACGACAATTGTGATTAATAAATGAAGACGTGTACTAAAGAACCTAAAGCCTGAAAGAAAGGTAGGAAGATCTGGGAAGAGTTTAAGATAAGATCAAATCTTATCTTGTCAGGAAGAAACCTTCCCTAAGACGGCTAAAAGTCATGGAGTGTCTGACCAACCACTCCTAAAGACTTTTAGCCCATTCCTATTGGTTCTTGGAAATGACAATTACTGTTGTAATTGTCAGACACGCTTGCTTCAACAACTTGTATTATTTTAATCATATTTACTCTTTATACTTATGTACAAATAGGTTCGGATAGGAGAGAAGTTAAGTGTGTTTTGTACATTGAAAGCTTAGACTTTTACAAAGCAACTTCTCTCCTACAAAGAGTAACGTATCCCTGAGATAGCTCAGTGGGTCGAATTGTTACAACTCAAAGCAAAGCCTGAGTTTAGATAGGAAACACCACCATACCTTGTCTATTCAATCCCAAGTGTTTGTTCCGCAAAACACTTGGGTAATAGATTCTTTGATTCATTTCTAATAAGAATTTAAACATTGAAAAATACTTATGTGTTTTTACTTTTACGTTTCATTAATCTGTTAGAATTAATCATAACATCGTATTAGTCATAAACACGAATAGATTAACTTTCTAGTTAACTCTAAGCGTGTGAAGGGAACAACAATTTTAAAATTTGAATTTCATACTGCCCCTCAGCACTTGTTCAGAAAGAATTGGTAATGATTTGAAATGAACACAGTGTTGATGGAAATTTTGTACTTGCATGTATTTTATTTTATTTTTCTAATAAAATAGAAAAATCTTTTTGTGTTTTTGATAGAATATTTACAAAGATAGTTTTGGTGTTTGACTTTCTTAGTTGTTTGTAAGAAAGTTATTTAAATCCTCTGGAATCAAAAACCTCATACCAATTTGGTGAACTAATTCCACAAATCTTGCATGGGACAAGGCTTTGGTGAATAAGTCTGCCAATTGGTGTTCTGTACCCACAAAATATAGTTCAATGGTACCCTGTTCCACATGCTCCTTGATGAAATGGTAATGAAGTGCAATGTGTTTTGACTTCGAGTGTTGAACTGTGTTGCATGAGATGGCAATGGTACTCTTGGAGTCGCAGTACATGGGAATCTTGTTGCAAACGTAACCGTAGTCCATCAGTTGTGATCGCATCTAAATGACTTGAGCACAACATTCTGACATGGCTACATATTCAGATTCTGTTGACGATAATGAGGTACAATCTTGCTTCTTTGATTACCAAGAGACAAGTTTGTCTCCTAGAAACAGCACTCCCCCAGATGTACTTTTACGTGTATCCAGACATCCTACATGGTCAGTATCTGAAAAAGCAATTAATTCAAAGCCAGAATCCTTCGGATACCATATCCCCAAATGAATGGTTCCCTTTATGTATCGAAGGATTCTTTTAACCTCAGAGAGGTGTCTTTCAGTAGGTCGAGACTGATAGCGGGAGCAAAGATATGTTGCAAATACAATATCTGGTCGGCTGGCTGTTAGATACATGAGAGACCCAATCATACTTTGGTATTTTGTAGGGTCAATTGGTGTCCCATGCAAATCAGCGTCCAGCTTTGGAGATGATGCAGACATAGGAGTATTATATTTGTCACAACTTGTCATGCCATGTTTCTTTCCCAATCATACTTTGGTATTTTGTTGGGTCAATTGGTTTCCCATGTAAATCAGCGTCCAGCTTTGGAGATGATGCAAACATAGGAGTATTATATGTGTCACAACTTGTCATGCCATGTTTCTTTAATATCTCTAGAGCATATTTAGACTGGTTTAGAAAAATACCACGGGGGGATTGATGAACTTGAAGTCCTAAAAAGAACGTAAGTTCACCCATCATAGACATCTCAAATTTTTGTTTCAATAATTTTGCGAAAGAATTTGAGTATTATTTATGTGTTGAACCAAAAATGATATCATCAACATAAATTGAACAATTAAGATGTCATCCCCGTGTTTTTGTATAAACAGTGTGGGATCAACAGATCCTTTGGTAAAGTGATTAGCAAGCAAAAATGCAGACAGTTTATCGTACCATGCCCTCGGGGCTTGTTTAAGGCCATACAGAGCTTTCTTGAGTCTGTACACATAGTTTGGATGTTCTGGATCGATGAAGCCCTCTGGCTATGTGACATACACTTCTTCACGGAGTTGACCATTCAGGAATGCAGTCTTCACGTCCATTTGATAAACGGTGATGTTCTTGTGGGTAGCATACGCCCAGAAACATGCGGACAGCTTCAAGTCTAGCCACTGGTGCAAAGGATTCTTCAAATTCAATACCTTCCTCTTGGCTGAAACCTTTGGCAACCAGACGAGATTTGTTACGAATAACTATTCCATCAGCATCCAGTTTGTTTTTCCAAATCCATTTAAGTCCGACAACGTAGACTCCATCAGGTCTTTTTACCAGTTCTCAAACTTCAAGACGTTTGAATTGATCAAGTTCTTCTTGCATTGATTCAATCCAATTGTCATAAGTTAAGGCTTCTTTAATATTAATTGGTTCTGCTTGACAGACGGTAAGTGCATAAATGCATGTTTCACCATCTGTGTGAAGTCTTTTCCGTGTCATGAATGGATTGTCTGGATTACCAATCACATTCACTAAAGGATGATCACTTGTCCATTTGTGGGTAGAAGGGTAATGTTGAAAATTGTTGTGCAGATTAGACGGATCCAAGTTGCTTGTTGACGACTCAGCAATATCGGGAATGGTTGGAGCCGGAGCAAATGGATTAAAGAATGCATTTCCATCATAATTTGCAGGTGCGGGTACTTCGGATTGTAGAGGATCTTTAGTTGCATTCTTAGTATTGGAAGTGGTTTGTTCTTCAGTTGAAGGTGATTCAGTTGGAGGTGCATCTGCAGCAACTGTTGTTGTTGTAGTATCAGGTGTATCAGGTACTGGAATATGATCAGGTTGTACAGCGGAACTTGTAGATACATCTGGTGCATGATTTTCAAAAGAATCATCGAACAGTGGAGCAAACAATGTTTCCAAATCCTTACGGTTGAGAGAGAGTGGTGCAGCTAATTGATCGAGAAAATTCAGACGGTTAGTAGTGGGTCCTAAGCTGTTTTGCTCCGAAGCCATTTCAGTGAGTTCATTAAAATTAGCATGTATTGTCTCTTGAATTTCCCTAGTACGACGGTTCCAGGTACGAAAACCTTTTGAGTTCTCACAGTATCCAACAAAGATTCCAATGTCAGCTTTGGCTTTCAGTTTTCCAAAGTCATCACGATCATTATTTGGGTAACAGAGGTCCCCAAATACATGAAAGTAATTTATGTTCGATTTACGTTTGTGAACAAGTTCATATGGAGTTTTGTGATGCCTTTTGTTGATCATACAACGGTTTTGAGTGTAACAAGCGGTTGAGACAGCTTCAGCCCAGAGGTAATCAGGTAATTGAGCGTTGGTTAACATCGTTCTTGCAGCTTCCACTAACGTCCTGTTGCATCTTTCGACAACTCCATTTTGTTCTGGACTTCTAGAAATAGATGTTTGGTGTTCAATCCATACTTTCTCAAAATACTCGTGAAGAGTTTGATTCTTAAATTCGGTTCCGTTATCTGTTCTGACTTTTCTAACTGTATTGCGAAGATGAACCTGAATTTTAGTGAGAAAGGTGATGATCATCGAAGGAGCTTGATCTTTGGTTCATAGAAAGTAGACCCAAGTCCATCTGGAAAAATCATCGACGATTACCAAAATGTAGCGTTTCCCGTTGATTGTTTGAACACGCATCAGGCCACACAAATCCATATGAAGAAGTTAAAGAACAGGATCAGTATTGTGCTCGGTTTTAGAAGGAAAATGAGCACGAGTACTTTTCCCTTGTTCACATGATGGACATAGGTGATCTTTAGCATACCGAAACCTAGGAAGACCGTCGACTAGTTTATGACGAGCAGGATCAGTCATGGTCTTGAAATTAAAATGAGACAGTCGCTTGTGCAATAGCCAAGATTTTGTAGAGTGTGCTTTAGAGAGTAAACATATGGGAGAAGTAGCGGTCATGTCAGACATAGAAATGGTGTAGAGACTCGTTCCGCGTTTGCCCGTCATGAGGTCGTTTCCTTGGAAATCACGAACGAAGCAAGTTTTCTCCCTAAAAGCTAATTCCAAATCACCATCACAAAATTGCCCTACTGAGAAAATATTTTGTACAAAGCCTTCGACATAGTATACACGACTAATCTCGATGTTGTAATTGACATAGTCCCCATAGCCCATTATAGCAGCAAAGTAATTATTCCCGAATCTCACAGTTCCCATGAACTTTGCAACAAAGTTTACTAGAAGTTTGAGGTTGCCTGTCATATGTCGGGAACAGCCGCTATCAATAATCCAAAGAACTATTTGAATCACCTGCATCACATGAAGACAACGCAGATGGAGAGATGGTAACGGTGGAACCCGTTGGGTTAGTAGCACAGTTATAAAGCATTTTAGGTAACCAAGTAAAACTAGGTTTCCTCTGTAGCCAACATTGTCATGTCCAACTAGATTCAGCTTTCTTCTTAGTAAATGCACTAGGTGAATGGATTGTTTTAGTAGCAACTATTGTTTTGTCTACGGCAGTCTTAGAAAATACACTTGGCGGTTTTCCTAATATAGACTGAGAAGCAGTAGTGGGCCTAGAGGAAATGCCATATGTGAGTTTCTGATTACGAGACAAAAGAGACTTTGCAACACACTTTTTATGATCACCAGAAAATATACTTGTACGACAAAACACACAAGAAGCATCAACATTCAAAACATTCATAACATTCATAGTCTTAGCATTTGTTACATCACGATTAGAATTGAAAGTTTTAAAATTTGATTCTAAATCAGACACAACATGCTTTTTATTTAAACTCCTAAGGTGGTCTTCTACTCCTTGGTCTTTTAGTGTGCCGCTCTTACATTGCCAGATACTAGTCTTCTTTTTGGTGCTCTTAGGCCTGGATCTGCTAACGCTGGGAGGGGTGACTATTCTTGTAGAGGTCGAAGCATTCACATTAGTAGTCTGAGGGGATGCTTTCCTAGGTGTCTCATCTATTTTATACATTCCTAGTGCAATCACATTTTTGTGAACAAATTTCCCTTTTTCAAGTAATTTAATTTTCTCTTTTAGTTCAATGATGATGTGATTCTTTTGTTGAATTTTGGAATCCAATTCTTGATTTAAGCGAACAGTGTCATTCCGATTTTGGCAAACCTCATCAATGTCCTTCTCATATTCGAAAATTTGACCTTTTAAAACAACATTTTCTTTTTCAAGATTCTTAACTTTTGAGGCGTGATTTGTTTTGAAAGGATATTGATTCTTTTTTACTTTGTAATTTTAACCCAAAATCCAAACTCTGAGTTTGATACCATCGCAACTTTTGATTGAGTTGAAAATTTTCTTTTTAAAGTTTGTTTTGCACATCATCATTGATTTTGATAATTCTCTCATTTTCTCTTTTCAAATTCTCAATTTCAAGTCTCAATTTTTCAGTATCAACAGAATGATCATCAACAAGCATTGCATTGCACAACACATAAATGGAATTCATGAACACATATATTATATCAGAACATAGAACATCTTCCAAGAGTCGATCTGCTTCTTTTTGTAAAACTTTGTTTTTACGCTTTTGTTTTGAGATCGCTTTTTCAGTTGCATTGAAAGTGTTCATCATGGATGCTACTTCTGATTGAAGTTCCTGTTCCCAGTGTGTAGCACAAAGACGTAAGTGTTGAACATATGGCAAGAATTGTTTTTGAAAAATTTCTCGCTTTTCTTTTTCATAAGGAGAAAGAAAAGTAGAAACTGTTATCTCTGAATTACGTTCAATTGCTTGTTCCAAAAATTTTATGCCTTCCATAAATGTATTAAAATATCTGAGTACAAGACATTGTTTTGGTAATGGTGCAATTACACCTAAATTGGGTAAAGGACCATTTACTTGTGCCACTGGTTTGACAGGACCAACCTCAGAAGTTTCATTCATTTGCATTAAAAACCATGATTGTTCTATTTTATCTTGTTGAGGAACAAAGGTGTTGGTTATATGAGGAACTTTTGAGTAATCAACTGGTTTATTAAACTTAACGGTGCTCATTTTAGATCGACTCTCTTCTTCCTGTTCCATTTCTTCCTCACAATTATGAACAACAACACGCATAATAGAGTCATCAAAAAAATGTTCTGCAGTATACAACTTCGGATTTTCCTTGAGTGCTTTATGTAAAAAACGTGGTTTGTCATCCCCAATAGCAAAGCCATACCCTTGGGGATTTTGCTTTAGAGTAAATTTCTGAATTGTTGTTACTGACTCACCAGTTTTATAAACAATTTTTTGAAACTCTTTTAGTTTACATTCCAACTCTACGATTTCCTCAAGATAGGAATCAATCTGTTTCCTAGATACTTGTTTGTGTTCAGAAAAATTATCTTGACAAGTTGATAACTCTGTTTTTGTTTTTGAAAGTTTAGAGTGTAGGTTGTCAACTTGTTGTTTAAAATCTAATCTTTCTTGTTCCATTTGAGAAATCAAGTCATTTTTGGAAACAGTTAATTCTCGTATCTGATGTTCTAACTCTTGTTCTTTCACAAAAGATTGTTGGAATGCAACTTCAAAACTTTTTTCCCGTTTTTCTTTTGTTTCATAATTTGTAAGTTGTATTTTATAGCACTCAAGATCCTTAGTCAATAATGCAACTTATGCTTTTAAGTTTCTATTTATCTCATTGCATTTATCAATTTGGGATTTTTGTGAGTCCAACTGGGTTTCGGTGGTCAATAGCAAGGTCATGAGTTCTGGATCAGGACCAAGCAAAAGATCATCTTGTTCAAGTTGATCATTATTATTATCAACAAGAGGATCATCAAATGTAACAACCGAGTTAATTTGATCTTCATCAAATGTAACTACTGTGTTCATTTGTTCATCGTCATGAGGAGATAAGAATGAGTCATTTTGAACAACATGCTCTTCGACTGATGCAGATGCAGATGCAGATGAGGATACTATTTCATGTATGAGACATGTTGAATCAGGTACCTGAGACAAGCCATCAGTATCATATACTGGGCCTGTTTCACTCATGTGCATTTCTTGCATGTTGGCCATCAACATCACAGCTGCATTAGCTTCCAAGTCTTCCATATCATCATCGGAGTATGCATTGGCCATGAAGTTGTTCTCCTTTTTAGTAAGAGTGCCCCCATATTCATCTTTAAGAGCTAGAAGTAGTGCTTGCTTGTGGTACTCACTGCCTCTTGTTCTTGGTTTAGGGCATGCACTAGCCAAGTGACCCTTTCCATTACAGTTGTAACATCTGACCATTGTATTTCCAATCCCTTGATTTCCGGTTTCAACAATCTCAGCCCTTCTTTGTGGAGTACCAGCACTGTTCCTACTGCCACCTGCTGCATTAAACTTCTGACTAGTTTCTGAGTTTCCCATGTAACCTCCCGATCCATTTCTTCCATAAGCTCGGTTCTAAATCTCAACTCTTCCATTTTGGACAACAGCTTGATTATGAGTGTTGGATGAAGTATGAAGACGGTTTTTGGATTTGTTGGAGAACTTGCTGAATGCACGAGCAATTAATGCAAATCCTTCATTCAATGAATTAAATGCATCATCTTCATCACTGTTGGCATTGGAGTAAAGCATGGTATCCATGTTGTCATAAGGAACAAGTTGATTGTCAGTTGATTGTGGTGTAGATTCATATGAAATGAGTTGATTCGATGAAGTTTGTTGAGGATAAGCAAAGTTTTGTTTTTGTTGACCAAAAGCCTGGTTTGATTGTGGAGCAAAATGAGATTGAGCTATCAATGCTAGTGAGTTTGGAGTTGTTGACGGTGAATAACTATCACGAGCAGCTCTATCTTTATCAACTTCTGACTGATGATGCTTCAAATAATCATACAACAACCCATAGGATGTGTTGTGTAGATTATTTTCTTGACAGACAAAGGTGACATATTTCTGCCAGTCAGGACCAAGACAACTGAGGAACTTTGTGTTTACTGCAATCGTGGGTAGAACAATGTTGTGCCTGTCCAAGTCATTTATGATGTTGGTGAACCTATGGTAATAAGACTCTAGTGATTCTCCTGCTTCAATCATGAAAATTGTGTATTCTAGATAGAGTTTTGATTCCATATCTTCTTGGTTCAATGCAGTGCCTTCCATGAGAAGATGAACGTGTTCCCACATGTCCTTAGCAGTCTTTTGTGCATCAATACTTCTGAAGATTGGATTAGGAATTCCTTCAAGGATGTAGGACATTGCAAGTTCAATGGCTTCTTTATGAAGTACTTGTTCTGCTGTAAGCTGAGCATTAGGAATAGGGGTCACAGTTGCTTCTCTTGGAGGAATGGCATTTAGATCTCCAGGAACCGTTGTTGTTGGCACTTGAAATGGTCCTTCAATGATAGCCTTTTTCATGTATTTGCCATGCGGTTTCTTGAGTTCAATGAACCGTAAAAATCAAATTGCCCATTGCACATAGTTACCCGGAGTGAGCATAGAAGGTGTATCTAAGGATCTAGCCTCATGTCTTGATTGTTGACTACTTATTTCTTTACACATCTGATCAAACCAGTGTGGTTGTTTTGCTGAAAATGGGTAGGACTGCATTAGTTGTTGTGGATATGGTTGTTGTTGTTAAGGGAAAAATTGATGTTGTTGCATAAAGAGTTGTTGTTGAGGATATTGTAGTTGTTGAGGATATTGTTATTGCTGATGATACTGCCGTTGTTGATTGTAGAAATAGTTGTAGTTTGGTGGTTGAGACATTCTTGTGTTCTTGTGGATTTTGTAGACAATTGATAAGCGTGTTATGAGTTTTAAAATTTGGTTTTGGTTAAGTGTAAATTTAGATGTTTTTCTTGTTCAATTCCGACAAAACACTGTTCACAATCAATTCTGAAGAAAATTGTTCACAGTTGCCAATTGCGATGGATTATCTGAATTCCGATGAAATTTCCAATTCCGATGGATTTATCTAATTCCAACAAAAAAAATGGCTGAATTCAGATGGACTATTCAATTTCGATGTATCTGAGAATTGCGATGGACTTTGCAATTGCGACCGAAATTTTGCGATTCTGATACCTTATCTGAACTGCGATAGAACTTGGCAATTTCGATAACGTATCTGAATTGCAATTCCGATAATTTTCTCACTACCTTATACAAGATAGGAGATTTTCCTCAAAGTTGAAGTATTTTCACAAGCTTGTACAAGCAAGGAATCTACTGAGTAACAATTCCGATAAACCTTAAGTCTGGAAATCCGATAAACCCTACTAGCTCCAATTCTGATAAACCCTAATTACAATTCAGATAAACACTCAAAACGAATTCCGATAAACCCTTTTTCACCAATTCCGATAGAAACACAGATCAAACAAAACACTTTTTACCAATCAAATACAATGTTGAAACTGAATTTCTTTGGATCAAAACGTTTAAAAACACTTAAATAAGAAGAAAATTTCAAGCTTTGATGTTTTAAACGAAATTTGGTGAATTTCGATGAGTTGCAACTATGAAATCGAGTGTAAATCTAGTGAAATTCAAACAAGATCTAAACTTTTTACTCTTAATCAAACTTCTAATCACTATAATGATCTTAACACTTTACAAGTGTGAAGAAAAATTGATAGAAATGAGATTTTTGTCACAAATCAACAACAAAACCAAACGTATACTAACTATAAGCAACGAACTAACGAATAACACACAAATCAATTATCTTCTAGCGAATGATACCACTTGTTAGGTCCTAGATTAAGTGTAACACAAGCAACACAATACGTATAACAAGTAATAGATGAGAGAATAAGAGAATAAGATGAAGAGAATGTACGATCTTATATCACACGAAATAGTAGCAACAGTTCGTTACAATATGAAATAAAACCAACAAGAAATAAGAGTTACATGCATGGGTATTTATAGGCAAAGTGTTAGGGCAACACTTGCCTTAATCTTCTAGAAACAATAGACTATAACTCATGGCCCATAGGGCTTCTACATAGGCCGTGAGGATGAATCTAACTTAAAGCCCGTAAGCAACCTTACATAATGACCAATACTTGATTACATGTAAAATGTGTTCCCAATAGTTTTTGCAACTATGGGTGTGTCTAAGGTATTTTTAGAAACTACACTTGGCGGTTTTCCTAGCACAGACTTAGAAGCAATAGTGGGCCTAAAGGGAATGCCAGATGTACGTTTCTTGTTACGAGTTAAAAGAGATTTTGCAACACATTTCGTATGATCACCAGATAACATGCTTTTACGACAGAACACATAAGATGCATTAACATTCAAAACATTCAAAGTCTGAGCATTCGTTACATCGATATTAGAATTACAATTGTTTAAGTTCGAATCTAAATCAGACCCAACATGCGTTTTATTCAAATTCCTAAATTGATCTTCTACTTCTGGTGCTTCTAGTTTTCCGCTTCTACGTTGCCAGATCCTATTCTTCTGTTTGTTGCTCTTACACTTTGATCTGCTAACGCTAGTAGTGGGGACTATTCCTGTAGAAGTGGAAGGATTCAAATTAGTAGTCTGAGGGGATGTTCGCCTAGGTGTTGTGGCCATTTTGTACATTCCCGGTGCAATCACATTTGTGTTAACAAACTTTCCTTTTTCTAGTAACTGAATTTTCTCTTTAAGTTCAATGATGATGTGATTCTTTTGTTGAATTTTTGAATCGAGTTCTTTATTTAAGCAAACGGTGTCATTACGATTTTGACAACATTCATCGATTTCCTTTTCATATTTGAAAATTTGACTTTTTAAAATAGCATTTTCATCTTCAAGATTCGCAACTTTGGATGTGTGACTGTTATGAAAGGACATCGTTTCATTTTGACTTTGCAATTTTAATTCAAAATCAAGACTCTGAGTTTGACACCATTGTAACTTCTGATTAAGTTGAAAATTTTCTATTGAAAGTTTACTTTGCACATCATCGTTGTGTTTAATGATTCTCTAATTTTCTCTTATTAAAGTTTCAATTTCGTGTCTCAACGTTTCAATGTCAGTAGTGTGATCATCAACAAGCATAGAATTGCAAGACTCATAAATCGAATTCATAACCATAGAGATAATAGCAGAACTTAGAAAATCTTCCAAGAGTCGATCAGCTTCATTTTGTAAAACTTTGTTTCGACGTTTTTGTTTTGAGATCGAATTTTCTGTTGCATTGAAAGTGTTTATCATGGATGTTACTTCGGTTTGAAGTTCCTCTTCCCAGTGTGTAGCACAAAGACGCAAATGTTTAACGTATGGTAAAAATTGTTTTTGAAAAATTTCTCTCTTTTCTTTTTCGTAAGCAGATTGAAAAGTGGAAACTGTTATCTCAGAGTTACGTTCAATTGCTTGTTCTAAATGGTTGATGTCTTCTATAAACGTATCAAAGTATCTAAGTACAAGACATCATTTAGGTAATGGTGCAATTACTCCAAAAGTTGGTAAAGGACCATTTATTTGTGCCACTGGTTTAACAGGACCAATATCAGAAGAAGATTCATGAATTTGCATTACAAACCATGGTTGTTCTGTTTTATCTTTTTGAGGAACGAAGGTGTCAGAAATATGAGGCACTTTTGAATAATCAAATGGTTTATTGAACTTAACATTGCTCATTTTTGATCGACTATCTTCGTCCTGTTCTTGTTCTTCCTCACAGTTATATACAACAACACGCATAATTGAATCACCAAAGAGGTGGTCTGCACTATACAACTTTGGATTTTCCTTGAGTGCTTTGTGTAGAAAACGTGGTTTGTCATCACCAATAGCAAAACCATAACCTTGGGGATTTTGCTTTAAAGTAAACTTTTGAATTGTTGTTACAGACTCACCAGTTTTATAAACAACTTTTTGAAACTCTTTTAATTTACTTTCCAAATCTACGATTTCATCAAGATAAGAATCAATTCGTTTCCTAGACACTTGTTTATGTTCAGAAAAACTAGCTTGATAAGTTGTGTTAGGAATTAAGCATTAAGCAGTTAGTACTGTTGATTAAGCAGTTAGTACGGCTGAAGTTGGAAGTTAGTACTGCTGAAGAAGTTTTGAAGACAAGAGCAGTTCATACTGTTTGAAAGAAGAAGTTAGTAAGGTTTATGTTTTTGTAATACGTTTAATAGATAATTATAGAAAAGATTTTGTGTATATCGTCTAGAATTAGATTGATAGTTATCTTGTAAAGGAATCCTTAGTTTATAAAAGGATTGCCTAGGTTAAAGTTTTGGTATGACTTATTTCATATAGATTCAAGGTTGTAAACCCTAGTGATAGGAGATCACTCGTATTATTGTTTTAATAATATTGAATCGTTGAAGTTCATTATTCTGTGTTCATTCATTGTTACATTCAAACCATACAAAACACAAACACATAAAGTCTTCTAAGTGCTAGCTAGTAAATTCCGCGTGCTAGACTACGTATAATTCTTAGTATCACATCTAACACAAGGAGTGTGTGTAGATCCGGTCAAGTGGTATCAGAGACAGGTTGCTGATACTTAGATTTAGAAGATCCGAGAAGAACAAAGATGGACATGGAAACAACACCAACCACAACTAACATTGCTGCTAAGCTTCCTATGCTTAAACCTAATGAGTTCGACATGTGGAGACTTCGTATTGAGCAGTTTTTCCATGTGCAAGACTATGCACTTTGGGAGATCATTGAAGAAGGAAACTCTTTTACACCAGTAACAACAACAACTCTTGTTGAAGGAAAATCTGAGACTACAGTGCAGACAAAGCCAACCACTAATGAAGAGAAGGCAAGGCACAAGAATGATGTTAAGGCTAGAAGTTTGCTTCTGATGACTATTCCCAATGACCAGTTGCTGAATTTTAGCAAGTTTAAGTGTGCTAAAACTCTTTTTGAAGCTATTGTTGCAAGATATGGTGGGAATGAAGCCACCAAGAAAACCCAGAAGACCCTTCTCAAGCATCAGTTTGAGAACTTTACAGCAACAAGCAATGAGTCCTTGGATCATATGTTCAATAGACTTCAAAAGCTGGTGAGTCAACTTGCTGTTCTAGGAATTGAGATGCCTCAGGAAGATCTCAACTCCAAATTTCTGAGGTGTCTACCAGCTGAATGGGCTATGCATGTGGTTGTATGGAAAAACAAGCCTGATATAGATTCAATGAGCCTAATGGATCTCTATAGCAACTTCAAGATAGTTGAACATGATGTTAAGAAGTCTGCTGGATCAAGCTCAAGCTCAAGTTCATGGAATTTGGCCTTTGTATCAACTCCCAGTACCTCAAGTTCAGATGAAGAAGTGCAAGTTGCTGGAGCAGTTGGTACTGCTAGTGCAAACCTTGGTACTGCTAGCACCTCAAGCAGTACTAGTGGACTTTTGAATGATGATACTTATTGTGCTTTCTTGACTACTCAGCACAATGGAAGTATGTTGACTCATTCAGATCTTCAAGAGATTGATGAAGATGATATTGAAGAGATGGATATCAAGTGGCAGCTCTCTCTTCTCAGCTTGAGAGCTAGGAGATTCTTGAAGAAGACTGGCAAGAAGATTGTCATAAACAGCAATGATGTTGCAGGGTATGACAAGTCCAAGATTGAGTGTTTCAACTGCCACAAGAAAGGTCATTATTCAAGGGAGTGCAGATTACCAAGCCAACAAGATGGAAAGAGCAGAGGATATGGAAACAAGTCAAGGGTTGTGGAGGTTACTGATTCAAGCTCGAAAGCCATGGTTGCCATTGATGGCTTAGGATTTGACTGGAGCTACATTGCAGAGGAGGAAGCAGAAGCATCTACAAAGGTTGCTCTCATGGCATTCTCAGATTCTGAGGTACAAGTTTCAAAATGTTCTAAATCTTGTGAAGCTTTAAAAGATCTAGAAACACTTAAAACAAGATATGAGAATCAGAGAAAAGAGCTAGTTGAAACTGCTTTTAGCTTAGCAAATCATAAGAGAGCTTTAGCTGTGTTAGAAGAACAAATTGTTCATTATAAAAGTAATGAGTCTAAGTTTTTTGATGATATGATTATTGTTAAGAGAGACTTAATGTTTAGAGAGAATGAAATTACTGTGTTAAAACATGAGCTAGAACAGGTTAAGAAAGCAAAGGAGAACATTCAGATGAGTGTAGACACACTAGAATACACATCAAAAGGTGTTCAAAAGATAATTGAGTGTCAGATCCTAAATAAAGCTAAGTCAGGCCTAGGTTATAAGTCAGTTCCACCTCCCTATAGAGGAATTCCAACACCCCCAGGCATAGACTTAGAACACACAGGACTCCCTGAATTTCAATTACCTATGCTTAACTATGGTCCTCAACCCAAGAAGGATGTAGTTGATAAACCTGTGTATGAAAGTGCAAGTGATAAATCACTATCTGAGGACAAGGTGTCTTCTGATAGGTCCTCAGCTAAGGACTCAGATGCTCCAACCATTGAGGAATGGACTTCTGATGATGAGGATGATCAGGCTGTGGTTAAGCCTGTTAGTGCTAAAGTGGAGGAACCAAAAGTTCCAAAGATGGTTAAACCTGAGACTGTTAGGCCTAGATCAAATGCCAAACCTTTTAGACCAACAGTTAGGTATGCAGAAATGTATAGAACCACAAACAAGCCAAGAGGTAACCAAAGGAATTGAAATGACCTCAAATCTCACCAACTAGGGGAGGATATTGTCTGCTATAGGAAAGCTTGTTACTCTTGTGGTAGCTTTGACCATCTTGCAGATTATTGTGATAAATGGGTATTTTGATATACAAATCATAGGTTGAGCATAGCAAGACCTCAATCTTTTCTAAGGAATGATAGAATGATACCCAGATCAGTTCTATTAAAGTCTGGCCAAAGACTAATTCAAACTGCTAGACCAGCAGTTCAGACTGTCAGACCTATTAGACCTGTTCACCCAAGGCCAACAGTTCAAGGTGCAAAAATGTTTTCCAAACCAGCACCAAAAACTGTTAATAGACCCTTTCATCACAAAGCAGTTGTAAAAAATCAAGTTTGGAAACCTAAGGTAACAACTACCAAGCCAGCAGTTCCAACTGCTAGCAGAGTAATTGGTACTGGTGTGAATAAAAACACTGCTAAGGGAAACATGGGAAATGGAGTGAATGCATCAGCATGTTGGGTATGGAGACCTATTAAACCCAATGGTGCTAAAATTGTTTTGAAAAGAATGAATTATGTTGATGCAAGAGGAAAGCCTAAGTCTGTATTAGCTTGGGTTCCACAAGGAAATTAATTTTTCTTGTTATGTGCATTGTTAGTCATATACTTTTATATTTTGAGACAAGTGCTTTGTGGCTTGTTTCTTTGTTTTTGGACCAACACTTGCAGGTTTTGAATGATAAACACCAAGGGATTATGAATGCTTGATGTTTTGGACTAAATGGTGTTCTGGAGATTAGTATGTGATCTTTGCATACAACAAATGGTAATTGGTTCACCATGTCTAACCCACATAAAAACCAACTAGTCCAGAGCAAACGGTATCTGGTAAAGACTAATCAAATCCGTTGATGGTTGACAATTTACCAAAAATTGTATGGTTATCAACTCACCATATCTAAGTGTGAAGAGTTGGCTAGTCCAAAGCAAACGGCTATTGGTAAAGACATATCAAATCCGTTGATAGCTGATAGTTTGCTAAAAACTATGTTTGAGCCATGGTATTTTAAAATTTATTTCAAAAGTTCATATGGCTCAACAAAAATTTTCCAACAGTTGGTATTGTTAGTACAAAGTTAGGACGGCTCAACTAGTCGTTGTAAAAATCTGTCAGTAATTAATTTTCTAGCCGTTGGGGTAAAACCGTTATTCTTAAGATACTTATAGGGATTTTTTTTTATAGAAGATAATTATCTTTTTACCATAAATTTATTTATTCTCTTTTTAAAGATAATTTATCTCATACGCATATTTCGCAAAACCCTAAACAGTACATATAAACCCCAAGCGACTACATAAAACCTCAATTCCAATTTAAACGATCATCGTATTGATATAATCTTTCATTATTCATCACTAAGAATAGCTGGATTGGAATTTGTTAAACGTCATAATCAGGTTGCGTTTCTTGAGAAAACAGAGGAGGGAAATGGGCCAAAGTTTTATGAGATTGTGGACTTTCTCAACCACTCTCACATAAGGTATGCTTTAACTGTTTCTCCTACTCTTTATGTCTCGCACATCACACAGTTCTGGCAGAATGCTACTGTCTTGACTAGTGAAGATGGAGACTCAGAAATTCATTCTGAAGTGGATGGTGTATCTTTTGTTGTTACCGAGTCAATAATTAGGAGACATCTTAAATTACATGACTCAGATGGTATTAACACTATGCCTAACACTGAAATATGGGAAGAACTTACCAAAATGGGGTATGATACATCTGAAAATAAATTAACTTTTCAAAAAGGATGTTTCTCACCTCAATGGAGATTTTTGATACATACCCTTTTAAGTTTTTTAAGTCCTAAAAAGACTGCTTGGGAGCAGTTCAGTAGCAATATTGCTATTGCTATCATTTGTTTGTCTACAAACAGAGTTTTTAACTTTTCAAAATTTATTTTTGAGGGTATGGTATCTAATGTTTAAAGCAAAACAAAGTTTTTAATGTATCCCAGGTTTGTTCAAACACTTTTGAATAAAAAGACATACCTGCTTACAAAACCAACTGAGATTTTTGCTATGCCTAGCCTTCAATCAAAAGTTTTTCAAAATATGGCTATGGCTAGTAGGCTTTTTCAAGGGGAACCAGTTCCATTGTTTCCTCAAATGCTTCAAACTGAGTTGGGTGAAGGTTCAGCAGTTCCAATTGATCCCCATCACACATCCACTCAAGAACTTGAAATAACCCAACCTCCAACCATCACTTATAGGAGAAGGTCTAAACCTAGTCTACCTAGGGTTGTGACTAGATCCTTGCCCAAAGGTTCACCTCTCCTAGCAGGTCACACAACTAGAAGTGATGAAGGTAGCTCTTCACAAACTGAATTGACGGCTTTATGTACCAAGTTAGTAGCCAAGGTTGACACTTTGGAGAAGGAGCTAAAGAAAAACAAGGAGGAATTCAAAGCTCACAAGGAGAATTTTGCCAAAGTCTACACCAAATTAACAAAAAGGGTGAAGAAGCTTGAAGATCAGTTAAAGAAGAAAAGGGCAAGAATGGTATTGGATGATGATTCTTCTGATGATGATGATTCAGATGGTTCAGAAGGGGATGATGAAAATTCTTCCAAACAGGGGAGGAAATTTGGTAAAGACAAGGATAGATCAGGTTCTCAGGGGAGGCATGATAAAGGCTCAGAACATGATGAAGGTTTTTGTAATGTTGCAGATATTGGTTCAGGTTCTGGTTATGTTCAAGAAACAGCTGAGACACATAAAGAAGTTCAAACTGTTGAAGCAGTTCAGACTGCTGAGACAGAGCATGAAATAGTTCAGACTGCTGAGATAGAGCATGTAACAGTTCAGACTGCTGAGACAGAGTATAAAAGAAAAAGATCAGCAAAAGGGAAGAAGCCAATGACATCTGAAGAAGTTGCTGCTGCTCAAGAACTTGAAAGGCTCAAGACATTGAAACCAAAAACTCAAATTCAGATAGATCATGATGCAGAAGTTGCAAGGCAAATGATAGAAAAAGATTTGGCTGATGAAGAAGCTAAGAAAGTTCAGATTGCTCAAGATGAGGAATTTGCAAGAAAAATGGCTGCTGATGATGTACGAAATATAGCTGAATTCATGGAAAGAACAAGATCTAAAGAGGCAAATCAAGAGGAGTTCAATGAACAGCTACAATATTTGTTGGATTCTGATTTAATTGTAAGAGCTCAAGCTTCAATGGTTCTCAAAGACAAACAGTTGAATGAAGAAGAAAAGACAGAGGAGCTTAAAGAGTTCATACTCAAAAAGAATGGAGTAGCAACATGGGAAGATCTGATTCAGAGGATAAGAGAAAGGCAGAAGTCAGGATACAAGATAAAGTTGCCAACAAAGAAGGAACAAGTTGAGTCTATGAAACATTATTTGAAGAACTCAGCAAATTACACTATGAATGACTTCAAGGGAAAATCTTATGCTATAATTGAAAGGGAATTCTATGAAACTTATGCTATTCTGAACACTCCAAGAAGAGGTTTCAAAACAGGTAAGAAGAGAGAATCAGAAACTATGGAATCTGATGTTGCAAAGAAACAAAAGTCTGAAGAAGAAGGGTTAACAAATGAGAAGATCAAGAGTATGATGATGATTGTTCCAGAATCTTCTTATATCAAACCTTTACAAGTAAAACATCCAATCATTGACTGGGAAGTGTTCACTGATGAAAGAATGAAAGGATGGAAGATAATCAGACTTGGAGATATTTCTGAAAGGTACAAGTTGTTTGAAGATTTACTCAGAGGTTTTGACAGAGAAGATCTTAATCAACTATGGAGCTTAGTGAAAGAGAGATTCAGAGATAAAGATCCTATTGAAGATAAAGATAAAGAATTATGGGTTCAACTGAAGAGAATTTATGAACCAGATGGAGGAGAGTCAATATGAAGATTTCAAGCACAAGTCAAGGATGTCACTTGGAAGTTATTTGGAACGTGTGGAGTACACAGAGTGTCTACCAAGGATGGAATAGAGATCTATATGCTGGTTGAAAAAGATTATCCACTCAGACCAGGTGTTTTGACAATTATGGTAAATGTTATGCTAGAAGCTAATGAAGAATCTGAGATGGTTGATATGTTGGTGACAAAGATATTCAACCTTGCAGAAGAAGTGAAAGCTAGATCTAAGAGATTTGCTTGATAGGTGTTTGGAAGAATTCTATTCATATAAGAGATAAAGCTTAATTCAGAGAAACTTAGTGATTTGGATAGAAATCATAAGTTTAGGGGAGGATTGTTAGGAATTAAGCATTAAGCAGTTAGTACTGTTGATTAAGCAGTTAGTACGGCTGAAGTTGGAAGTTAGTACTACTGAAGAAATTTTGAAGACAACAGCAGTTCATACTGTTTGAAAGAAGAAGTTAGTACGGTTTATGTTTTTGTAATACGTTTAATAGATAATTATAGAAAAGATTTTGTGTATATCGTCTAGAATTAGATTGATAGTTATCTTGTAAAGGAATCCTTAGTTTATAAAAGGATTGCCTAGGTTAAAGTTTTGGTATGACTTATTTCATAGAGATTCAAGGTTGTAAACCCTAGTGATAGGAGATCACTCGTATTATTGTTTTAATAATATTGAATCGTTGAAGTTCATTATTCTGTGTTCATTCATTGTTACATTCAAACCATACAAAACACAAACACATAAAGTCTTCTAAGTGCTAGCTAGTAAATTCCGCGTGCTAGACTATGTATAATTCTTAGTATCACATCTAACACAAGGAGTGTGTGTAGATCCGGTCAAGTTGACAACTCTGTTTTGGTTTTTGAAAGTTCAGAATTGAGGTGTTCAACCTATTGTTTGAATTCTAATTTTTCTTGTTCTATTTGAGAAACCAAGTTACTTTTGGAAGCAACTAATTCTCGTATTTGATGTTGCAAATCTTGTTCTTTGACATAAGCTTTTTGAAATGCAACTTCAAAACCTTGTTCTCGTTTTTCTTTTGTTTCAAAATTTATGAGTTGTATTTTACAGCACTCAAGATCCGTAGTTAATGATGTAACTTTTGCTTTTAATGTTCTGTTGATTTCATTGCATTTTTCAATCTGATATTTTTGTGAGTCCAATTGGGATTGGGTGGTCAATAGTAAGGTCATGAGTTCTAGATCTGGACCAAGCGAAGGTTCATTTTGTTCAATTTGATCATTGTTATCGTCATCAATTGGATCATCAAATGTAACAACTGGGTTAATTTGATCATCATCAAATGTAACAACTGTGTTCATTTGTTCATCTTCTTGAGGAGATAATAATGAATCATTTTGAACAAGTTACTCCTTGTCTGATGCAGATGTAGATGGTGATGCAATTTCATGTATTAGACATGTTGCTGGATCAGGTACCTGAGACAGACTATCAGTATCATACACTGGGCCTGTGTCGCTCATGTGAAGTTCCTGCATGTTTGCCATTAGCATCACAGCTGCATTTGCTTCCAAACCCTCCATGTCATCATCTGAATATGCATTTGCCATGAAGCTGTTTTCTTTATTAGTGAGAGTGCCCCCTGATTCATCCTTTAGAGCTAGAAGTAGTGTCTGCTTATGAAACTCACTGCCTCTGCCTCTAGGTTTGGGACATGCATTAGCCAGATGACCTTTCCCATTGCAGTTATAGCACTTAACCATAGTATTCCCAATTTCAACAAGTTCAACCCTTTTCTGAGGAGCACCTGCATTGTTCCTACTTCCACTAGCTGCATTAAACCGTTGTCCATTTCCTGAATTTCCCATATAACCTCTTAATCCAGTTCTTCCATAAGTACGATTCTATATTTCAACCCGTCCATCTTGTACAACAGCTTGATTCCTTGTGTTAGATGAAGTGCGGAGACGATTTAGAGAATTTGCTGAAAGCATTAGCAATGAGTGCAAATCCTTCATTCAAATAGTTGAATGCATCGTCTTCATTATTGTTTGTATTTGTGTAGAGCATGGTGTCATTGTTGTCATAGGGGACTAGTTGATTTTCAATTGATTGCTGTGTCGAATCAAATGGAATGAGTTGGGTTGATGAGGTTTGTTGAGGGTAAGTAAAGTGATGTTGTTGTTGGACATAAGCATGGTTTAACTGTGGTGGTGGAGCAAAGTGAGATTGAGCTATCAGTGCCAATGAATTTGGAGTTGTAGAAGGTGAATAAGTACCACGAAGAGCTCGATCTTTGTCAACTTCAGATTGATGGTGCTTCAGATAATCATACAACAACCCATAAGATGCATTGTGTAGATTTCTAGCTTGACAAAAAACGTGACATATTTTTTCCAATCAGGACCAAGACAGCTGAGAAACTTAGTGTTGATTGCAATCCTTGGTAAAACAATGTTGTGTCTGTCCAAGTCATTAATGATGTTTGTGAACCGATGGTAATAAGACTCAAGTGACTCCGCTGATTCAATCATGAACATGGTATATTCGAGGTAAAGTTTGGATTTCATGTCTTCTTGGTTCAGTTTAGTGCCTTCCATTAAGAGATGAACGTGTTCCCACATATCCTTAGCTGTTTTATGAGCATCAATGCTTCAGAATCAGATTAGGTATTCCCAAAAGAATATATGACATTGCAAGTTCATTTACTTCACGATGAAGTATTTGCTCTGCAGTAAGTTGAGTTTCAAGAATAGGGGTCACAGTTTCAGGTCTTGGAGGAATAGCAGTTGCATCTCCAGGAACCGTTGTAGTTGGCATTTGGAATGGACCTTCAATTATAACCTTTTTCATATATTTTCCATGTGGTTTCTTGAGTTCTATGAACCTTAAGAATCGACTTGCCCATTGAACATAATTACCAGGAGTGAGCATTGGAGGTATGTCAAGTGATCCAGCTTCATGTCTAGATTGTTGGCTACTGATGGTCTCACACATTTGATCAAACCAATGTGGTTGTTTTGCAGGAAGTGGGAAGGATTGCAGTGGTTGTTGTTGAGGGGATTGTTGTTGTGGAAAGAATTGATGTTGTTGCATGAATAGTTGTTGTTGAGGATACTGCTGTTGAAAGTAGTTGAAATGAGGTGGTTGAGACATGATTGTGATTAGTTAACTTGTGTTGTTATGGATCTTGTAGACAATTGAGAAGTGTGTTGTGAGTTATGAAGTTTGGTTTTGGTTAAGTTTGAATTAAGATGATTACTGTTCATGTCCAATTTCGACAAACACTGTTCACAGTTTACCAATTGCGATGAGTTAACTGAATTGCGACAAACACTGTTCACAGTTTACCAATTGCGACAAGTAACTGAATTGTGATAGATTAAGTAAATTGCGACAGAACTTGGTCAATTCCGATAAGATAGCTGAATTGCGATAGACTTTGAAATTTCGATAAGGTATCTGAATTGCGATAGACTTTGCAATTTAGATAATGTATCTTTGCAATTTAGATAATGTATCTTAATTGCGATGGATCTTTGCAATTTCGATGATATCTCACTAACTTATACAAGATAGGAGAATTCCACAAAGTCGATGTATTTTCACAAGCTTGTACAAGCAAGGAATCTACTAAGTATCAATTCCGATGAATTCTGAAGTTCAAATCCGATAAACCCTTGTGTGGCAATTCCGATAAACCCTTTTTGAATGTAATTCCAATAAATCCTTTTTGAATGCAATTCCGATAAACCCTTTTTGAATGCAATTCCGATAAACCCTTTTTGAATGCAATTCCGATAAACCCTTAAGTCCAATTCCGATAATAGTACAGTTTCCAAAAGACTCATTTTTTTCAAGGAAAAACAACTTTTAAAACTGTTTAGTATGATCAAAAACCTTTAAAAACTCCTAAATAATAATAAAGTTTAAAGCTTTAATGTTTTAAAGGAAAATTGACCAATTTTGATGAAGTGGAAATAAGTAAAACGAATATAAAAAAAACTAATTTAACGCAAAAAGAACCAAACTTTCGACACTAAATCAAACTTCTAAACACTATAGAGTTCTTAACACTTTACAAGCGTGAAGAATGAGTGCTAGAAATGTGATTTCGTCACCAAATTACACACAAAACCAAATCGTAATAAAAGTTAATGGTACGTATGACTTGAAACACACTTCACAACGATCCTTTGGCGATTGATACCACTTGTTAGGCCACCATAATAGTAGAACACAAGTATGAGAAATATAGAGATGAGAGGAAGAGATAGAGAGAGTGGCCGATTATCACACAAAGGAAAGAATGACAAAGGTTTAGTAACTATGTGAAATAACCAACAATAAAAGAGTATTTTTACATGTCTATATATAGGAGTGGAAGACTAGGGCAACACCCCTTAGCTTCCATCCATACGTCTAACTTAAACATAAGGCCCATGGGCCTTCTTCATGGACCTAACATTAAGAATAAACATAAAGGCCTATAACTTAAGCAACCTATTACATAAAATAATGACCGACACTTGATATTAATTAAACGTATTCCCAACACAAATAATGTTTTCTAAAGTATGTTGTCTCTAAAATTTCTTAATGACTTCTAAGCAATTCAGCTTAGAACTCGAACTTCAAATTGACTTGTGTACACCTTAGTGCACAACTTAAATTTCAAAAAGAGGACCCTAGTGTATGTTTTAGTGTACTACTCCTATAAATGGTGAAATATCATCATAATCTTGAGCACATTTTCAATCTTTCAAAAGATATTTCAAAATCTTTCAAACTTTTTGCGCTCAAGATAACTCTCTCAAAACCTTTCACAAATTTTAAACAAAATGTTTGAAAATATGCTTTCATTGAGGGGAAGTATAAACTCAAAAAATGTTCCAAAAGATCATGCTAAGAAGAACGGATTTGCATGAAAAGAAAAATTCTCTAAAAATGCTCCGTGTTCGCGTTCTTCTCTCCATACGCTTTCTAAAAACATATATTTGAATCAGTTGATATTAAAAATATCACAAATATGCTATTTTGAAGGGGGATAAAACGTGATTAAAAATGTGATCAAACTTTTTTTATCTCAGAAAGGCTCGACTCAAAGTGCATACTCACTACTCCATGTGGAAAATCTTTTGAAAATTTGAAACTTCATAAGCACATGTGTAGGGGGAGTAGTTCTTCAAAACTAAAACTTTAAAAGTGTTATCAAAACAAGATTTTTCTTAACACACTTTGATTTTTATATAATGGTTTTATGGCTACGATACAACACCAAATCAAACTGACGTTCGTGGAGAAATAAGGTAGTTTAGGTTTAAGGTTTTTATCCCATAGTCCAGCCAGAGGGACATACCCAGGGACATCCCACTAGTTACAGTAGAAGTCCGTAGGTCAAGCAGATGAATGACTAAAGGAAATAATGCTATCAATGTAAGAGCTATTACTAGAACAATCATAACAAGGTGATAGTAATGACGACATGATACGCATTGAAGGGGTTGAAGAATCAAAAAGAAAAATTATAAAAGGGTTCAAAGAAATGAAAACCCTCCATACACTTTGGCAAAAACCGGGTCAATTGCTATCAGTTATCACAAAGATGATACAGGTATTGAAGACAGACATCATGGACCCAGTGATGCAATGCACAAGCCATTCCTAGCCACTCAAGTTTCTCTAAACAGATTATTGTTTCATTTCTCACAAAGATTAAACACGTAATCTATCGGCCTCTCATTCCGAGATGTGTTGATATTGAAAAGGTGCCAGTCTGCTCCAGCCTCCGCTTTCTAAAACAAAAAAGCACAAATTAAGTCTAGAGCCAAAAGAGATTCAATATAAAATCTCATAGGACACATGCCAATTTATACTTGTTGTTCACCAATAAGAACATAAGTAGTACTTAAGAGTACTTCGCAGATCATAGTAATCTCGCTAGAACATTAATAGTGGTAATCACAACTGTGATCCTCGATGATTGAATGGAACCCAGACAGTGTCAACATCAAACAACACTTATAGTAGGTCTCCTAGTTAATCCTTTATGGATTAAGCATGGATTTTCTTTACAGTGGTTACTTTGTCTCAAACGGTCTACAATCATGGAGCGATACTTAGGTATAC